>ML812832.1:27348-60236 GCA_009831015.1 Picea engelmannii
CAGATTAAAGTAATCGGAAAGCAATAAAATGTTCGTTAACCCAAAGGAATATATTACAGGGAGACTAACTACTATACAGATGGATAAAGACCAAAGCCAACAGGTTAAACTAATCACAAAAACAACACGTATGTGTTAACTACTAAATATGTATGTTAAGCCATGGTAATGAAAACTTAAATTTAATAAACATGGCAGACACATGGAGCCATAAGGTTAAACTATTGAGAGAGAAGGGAAGAGAAGATAGAGCCACACATAGTATAGTGGTTCATTGATGAATTAGGATTTCAAAGGGCTCAGATTCGTTCAAGGAAGGTTTCAAAGTGAGGGTGTCAAATTATATTGATGGCTCGAACCATATGGAAGGATGGATGGACTTCCTTCTACTCTCCCGTTTTTCCAACTTGGTGGTTTGCACTAAAAAGAATAGAGCCGAACATGAAATAATTTTAATTAAATCGACTCAGTGCATGTTTTATTGCAAGGTTGAACATGAAATAATTTCAATTAAATTGATAGAACTAAAGCAAGGCTATCCATGAGATTTAGGATATGAAAGAGCCAAACATGAAACAATTTCAATTAAATTAAATTAAATTAATAAGAAGAAAGCAAGGTTATGCACAAGATTAGATATATGCACGAAATTAAAATTGCTTAATGAAATTAAAAAAGAACTAGGGCTTCTAAAAAACAGAGGGCAGCTAATAAAATTGCTTAATGAAATTAAAAAAAAACTAGGGATTCTAAAAAGAACAGGGAAGAAGAAATAAAAGTAAAATGTACCGTGATCGCTGAAAATATCAACCAACCTTGAAGTTGTTTGCTCTAGTGGATGATTTGATGCAACCACTTCTCATAAAATTGCTTAATGAAATTAAAAAAAACTAGTGCTTCTATAAAAAAAAAAAAAAAAAAGGGAAGCAGAAATAAAAGTAAAATGTATCGTTCAGAGAGCAGTGATCGTTGAAAAGATCAACCTACCTTGAAGTTGTTTGCTCCAGTGGATGATTCGATGCAACCTCTTCTCATATAGACATGAATCATAGTCGATCGCACACACTTTACAAACTCAGATGTGAAACTCAGAGGAGGAAGTGCTCAGACTCGATCACGTACATTTTACAAACTCGGAATCACTATAGAGGACCAATAGAAAAATGTTGGAACATGGTAAGAATTGAGATATATTTATCACTTCTCCCATGTCCCTTCAACGGATAGATAGTTTCCGTCTTTTGCCTCCTTTGTCTTTTGAACCATTTCTTGGTTACAGATGACACACATTGCCTTTTCCTCGGACTTTAACTAATTGTTACCATATGAGGAAAAAAAACTCAATGGTACACTTTGCAGGCTTTCACGTTTTTTTTTAAATTTTGATTGGGAATTAAATCATTAAAAAAGTGTTTTATTGTTGTGCCTTTTATGAAATATTCGTCAATTACCATCTTTTTCATCTCTCTTTAACCGATTACAAAATACTTTTTCATCCATCTGTCATTAACCCACTATTCGTCAACGATTAACTTTATTCCTGCTTTTCATCCATCTGTCTTTAATCGATATTCCTCAACGGTTAACTTTATTCCTGCTTTAGAGGCTACGCTTGTAGTGGGATTTCCTATTTTGGGGTTTTCATTTCGAATTTGATCATAATTATTTTTGGGAAAATATCCATGTATTATTGACGATATAATTTTTTTTTCCTCCCTAACCAATTAGTATATGACATATATTTTATTCGTTGGGTTGGTGGGTTGGTTGTTATTTTAAGGAATTTTAAAAACATCATAAACTTAAAAAAATATTTTTTTATTATTACAGTTATATATATTTAAAATATATTTTTAGTTTTTTAAAAGTTTGAAGAGATCGTATTCATATTTAATGAGAAAAATGTTTTACGACAGGTGTTTTTTCTAAAAAAAAAAATTAAGTAGTGATATTATGAAATTTTTTTATTTCAAAATTTCTCATAAAAAATAATTATTTTTTTGTTTTTTTTACTAAAATAAAATCCAATATAACTCCAATTCATTCAATAACTTTATATGCTTTTTTCAAATGAGTTCTAACAAAATTCAATATAACTCCAATTCATTCAATAACTTTATATGCTTTTTTTAAATAGGGTCTAACAAAGTGCATTTCATTCATTAATTTTGTTTGAGAATAATAAATTTGAGCATATGCTATTTTATTCTCGGTTGGGATGGAAACAGCCCTAGCGCTCTGTATCGATCCCTCCGTGATTCTATGCTTGGTTTGACACCTGCGGCGGTACCTGCTACATGATCCACGCTAGGAAAAACCGACTCCTTGTGACTATGCAAACAAAATGAGTCCGGGGGGGGGGCATGCAACCACCCTCGTAAAACAATGTAATGACCAACGACAGAGAAGGAACAAGGGACAAATGACCTACCTTTGAGTCGTCCCAGCACCTGAGAGAGCAGCTCCTGACCAGAGAATAAGGACTTAGAAAAGAAATGGATGTGGATCAAGCACGTCTCATCCAAAGGCATCTCACAGATGAGAACCTAGTAAGTGCATCCCTCAGTCAGAAACCCCCCCATATATCTCATTAATTCAATAAGGGTAGGCGAACACACCTAGTTCATCAGGGAACATGCCTTAATCGACAAGTTCTTGAGACTCTGGCCCTCTGAACGAGATTTAACACACTGGATCAAATAATGGTGGAACCCTAAGGGAGACTACGAGGTTCAAATCAACTCCAAAGGGTTCTTTACAATCATCCTTTACAACCTAGAAGACAAGGACAAAATCTTTTACAATGGGTCATACTTGTACGACTTGGTCGGGCTATTCCTCCAATTCTGGAGAGACTGCTTCAGTCCAGAAAAACAAGACTTTGCAATGGTCCCTGCCTGGATCGGGCTCTACTCCTTGCCTAAGGAGTTTTGGCTAGATGAGATACATATGGGAATAGGAAATACCGTGGGAAGATATCTCAGATCATCAAAAGCCACAAAACAGATAAAATACACTTCTTATGCAACGATCTCTGTATACATGGATATCTCAAAAGGTCTACCGGGTTCAGTAACCTGGAATATCAGGATGAAGATTGGAACCAATCCATTGACTATGAACACATTCCATTTCACTGTTGAAATTGTCATGAGCATGGCCACCTATTTTGGGATTTCCCCCTAAATGCCCATGCCCCCAAAGTCAGAGAGAACAAATAAAAAGATGGCTTCACCACAGTTACAGGTCGAAAAAGAAACCCACCAAAGAAGCAGAACGCAGAAAATGCCCAAAATATTATCACTAAGAACTCCTATGATATCCTGAATCATCTAACAGAAGAGGATGATATCCAAGATCCTCACAAAGAAAAGACTCAACATAATGGAAAAATTCATGCCACGCACTCAGCTACCCAAAGTAAAGAAGACCACCAAGGAGACAAAATAGGGGAACACGGGGATACATTGATGCAAATAGACGAATAAGACCTAGCTAATATAGATCTAGAAAAGCTAGAGGAAGCTTTTAATCGGAAGGACCTGCAAACTATACCCGTAGAACAACTTAGAAAACTTCATAAAGATTTTCTAGATTCCATAGTCGGATCCATAGCACGTTTGGGCATAGCCAAACATCCAAATATAGACTCAAAGTGTGTTGCACGGGAAGGCAAAAGATGGGGATGAAAATCCTTTCACCAGCTCATCAAAGAGGTAGGGCACTTCATGCTCAACTCATGCCAGATCTAGAAGCTCTCAGAGGGATACCTCCACCCACCTCCCTAATAATCATGATGAAGGTCATAACTTGGAAGACCAGGGGAATCAATGGAAGATCCAAGCAAAGGATTCTTTGAGACTGTATAAATGCAGAAAATCCATATGTTCTCCTACTAAAGGAGACAAAGTGTGTTGGAGTAGAGGCGGAAATTATCTTCCACCGATTCTAGCGAGGGTGAGAATCCATACACTTGGACTCCTTCGATGCATCAGGAGGATTATAAATCTTATGGAACCACAGAACTATCACAATGGACCGACGCTTCACTACTGTTGGTACGGTAACAACATACTTCATAGAAATATGATCAACCAAGGAAGGGGCTATCAAAAATTTCTATGGACCTCAAACCCCACAGGACAAAGAGAGGGTCATCAAGAGGATACAATTCATTAAACCACTTCTGAGTACACCCAACTGGGTGTTGGGAGGTGACTTCAACATGATACTTACTCTAGAGGAGAAAATTGGAGGCACCAAAAGACTGGAGCAAGATAGTGGTAAATTCAGAACCCTTATTGATCAATTAAATATAGTAGATGCAGAGGCCTGAAATGGAATCTTCACCTGGTCCAATCGAATATCGTGACATCAACAGATTACTTGCTGACAAGTTCGGTTCCTGGTCGCAAAATCCCTACTGGTGGAGGATCCTTTCGTAGAAGCCAACATTCTTCCATGAGCAGGCTCGGATCATTGGCATGTCTTGGTCAGGTTGGACACAGGACCAACACCAAAACTCAAACCTTTCAAATTTGAGAAATTTTGGCTCTCCCACCCTGACTTCCATAGGCTCGCAAAATCCTAGTGGAACCAAGCATAAATAGAATATAGAACCTGCATGTACAGGTTTCAGCAGTACCTTAAAAATTTCAAGAAACACATGAAGCTTTGGAATAAAACCACTTTTGGGAATATACTTCAACGAAAGCAAGAAATCAAGAAAAAGATGGAAAATCTGCAACAAACCTTCATTGTAGGAATCAAAACCACATAATTAATGAAGGAAGAGGAGGAGCTTCAAGCGAAGTTATAAAAATGAAAAAATCAAGAAGAATCCTTTGGCGTCAGGAATCCAGGGCGAAATGGCTCAAAGAAAGCGAGAGGAACAAAAAGTTCTTCCACAGAGCTATGGTGCATATAAGATATATATACAGGATACCTCAGTTGGAGGACACTCAAGGTAATCCCATATGAGAGAAAAACCAGATTGTTGAGGAGCTCACCAACTACTACAAAGAACTTCTAACAGAAACAAATGTTGACAGGAAGGAAACAATTGAGAAAATAACTAGGCACATACACACCCTGGTGACTCAGTAGTAGAATGAAGCCTTAATGAGGCCCATTACTCAAGAAGAGGTGGACCATGTAGTTAAATAAATGGCCCCAGGAAAAGTGCCAGGCCCAGACAACTTCACCACAGACTTCTTTCATCACTGTTGGGACATGATTAGGGAAGAAGTTTGGTAGGTAGTAGAGTAATCTAGAACCTTGGGTTAAGTCCTGTCAGCCCTCAACGCCACCTTCCTCACCCTCATCCCGAAAGAGGGGCGAGTTACTAATCCAAAACAATATCGATTCATTTCCCTATGCAACGTCATCTAAAAAATCATCACCAAAGTTATAGCCACTCGTCTAAATCCATTTCTACCCATTGTAATCTCCAAGGAACAAGAAGGCTAAGTGGAAAGAATACAAATCAAGGACAGTGTCATCCTATCTCATGAGGTGATACACTCACTAAAAAAAACCAAGACCTGAGGTATGCTTATCAATCTTGACCTTTCAAAATCCTTTGAAAGAATCAGTTAGGAGTACACGAGATATATGTTAGAATCTTTTGGTTTTGACAAACACTGGGTGAATTGGATCTTGAAGCTAACTTCTTCAGCCTTTTTTTCCATACTTGTCAATGGATTGCCCTCACAACCCTTTTCCGCTTCTAGAGGAATTCATCAGAGATACGCCCTCTCTCCCTTCCTATTTGTCTTAATGTCTAAAGGCCTAGGACACTACCTGAAATCCTCGGTCCTCAAAGGCACCCTCAAAGGCCTTCCTCTACATAACCTACAACCATCCCCCTCGCAAAACCATTTTTTTGATGATACCCTCCTCCTGAACAAACCTATTGTCTGTGAAGAAAAGAAACTTAATTCCATTCTCACTGACTCTTCTAACTCTTTGGGAATGGCCCTCAACCTTGAGAAATCTAAAATCTACTTCTTCAACAGGCCAATAGCGGTCCAAAATCACATCTCCCGCCTCTTAGGTATACCCAAAAGTTCCCTTCCATCCAATTATCTCAGTATACCCCTCACAGAGGCACCTGCACACTCCATTTCCTTAGAAAATATGCTCCTCTCCATGTCCAATGTCGAATGGTACTCCACAAGTCAATCCTACAAGCCTTGCCAACTTACCTCTTCACTTCCCTTGCAGCACCTAAGCTGATGATTCACACCATCAGGAACATAAAATGAAACTTCCTATGGCATGGATGCCAACCCGAATTTTTTTTGGCTTTAGTGGGCTGGGATAAGATTTGCAAGAGAAAAACCCTTGGCAGATTAGGGCTCTGCTACCCAAAAAATCTCAACCAAGTCATGGTATCCAAACTTGGGTGGTGATGTCTTAAGCACCCTACAAAAATCTAGGCGCAAATCTGGAAGCAAAAGTATGTCAAGGCCACACCCGCCGATCAAATAATTAGAGTCAATGATCAGATTCATGGATCCAACATTGGGAACATTGCATGGCTCAACAAACATCTAGTTCAAAAACATGCTTTCTAGGAGATCATTGATGGGGAAAGTGCATTATTTTCTTAGGACTCATGGAAGCAGCAGACCCCTCTGGCTGATCTAGATGAACTTAACCCCTTTTAGCATGCACTGCCACCTGACTCATTCAGATGGGTTAAGGATATTTGGAGAATACCTGACAGGAACCTTCCATGGTGCACCTGGAAGATGGATCATTCAGAACTACATCTCCCAAGTAAAACGAATCTCTAGGCAAGGAAAGCCTGCACAAACCAAAGAAAAATCCCCACCAGAATAGGCTAGGATATTCTCAGATGGAGACCCTCCACAACCAGAAACTTCTCGGTAAAAGAATCCTACTACCTGTAGGGGAACTATCACGAACAAGATAAGGAGAGTATTTTGGGAAATATATGGAACTTGACACTCTATCCAAAAGTTTCCATCTTCCTTTGGCTCACAATTCAAAACCACATCCTTACCTGGGAAAATCTCAAAAAAAGAGGCTTCATCGGACCCTGAATTTTCCACTTATGTCAACAATAGGAGGAAACGATGCATCACATCTTTAACGATTGCCACCATAGTCAAAATATCTGGGATCTAGGGTCTCAACTAGTGCGACGCTCCAATAGAAACATAAATAGCATTAGAGACACCATAGAAAATTGGGACTCGATGACCTATCAGAATCCCATTATCGCTCGCATCTGGCAGCTACTTTCGGGCTTCACTCTCTGGCAGATTTGGAAGGAAAGAAATAAAATAATTTCCCAATCAAAAGCCTCACCTCCCACCTCAACTTGGGAAAGAATCAAGAAGCTAATTCAGGAAATGATCAAAAGCAGGCATTGGAAAACCGAGGAATTAAAATGTAGCCCAGGCAAAGATGTTATCCTTCACAACCAACACCTTAGTCTCGTTGACACCCCCACTTCTGCAGTAGTCACCATCCACCTAAACAACCCAACCACCTGGACCCCCCCAGCTATTGCTTTCATAAAAATTAATTTTGACAGGACTTCAAAAGGGAATCTGGGTCCAATGGGATTTGAGGCAGTCCTCAAGAACTCAAATGGAGAAATCATACACCTAACAATAGGCTTTCTAGGTTCCAAAACTAAAAATGAAGCCAAACTATGGATCTTCCTAAGAGGAATCAATGTCACAACATAGCACAACTTCAATAAGATCATTGCGGAAGGGGACTCCTAGATCATCATCCAACTCATAACCAAAATCCTTCATGGAGAAAACCCCCTAAGAATCTCACCCAGCTCAAGACTCTGAGGAATCTTGGAGGACTTCAGTTCCATCCTATGACCCAGCCTCATCATCATCCCCTCTCATGTAAAAATGGATGCAAACAAAGTCGCAGATATTTGGAAAATGAAGGAGTGGCCACCATGATCGAGCAGATCCACTGGAATGCCCAAACTTCACCTCGATCTGAACTGTTAGATCGATGCCAAAATTTATCCAACAGGGACTCCTTAACCTCAGATGGGGTGACACATAGCACTCAAGTGCCATGTCCCACAAGGTCTTCCCAGGCCACAAATAAGGATATCCAACTCCCATCCCCTCAAAATTAAGAATAGGAGCTAGCCATAACTACAACCCAACAACCATGGTAATTTTCCCTCGCACAAATAGCTAGGTGGCCATTGATATCAATGTTAGGGAGGTGGTCATGGAAGCCTTCCTGTCGCACCTTCCAGTTATTATCCACCTCTACATCTACCTTCCTCATTTATTTTTTGGCCAATAATCAGCTCACAATCTAGAGCTTGGGAGTTGTTAGCGATAATTCTTTTCTTGGGCATAAGAGTATCCAGGTCTTCAGTTTGCACGGAAAGCACCCAAGCATAACATGAGAGAATCTCGTTTTGTAGCAGCAAGTCAAGCGAGCGGGCGAAGTTTTGCCATCGGCGGCCGAGATCCATCCATAGAAGCGGATCGGTGGCCATCGGGATTTCGGGGCTAACCAGTTGCCCTAGGTTTAGCAGCGGGAAGCACCATGAGCCAAAACGAATCTGGACCATCTGATCTCATTGGGGCAGGTGTCAATCCTGTCGGCATATCGCATATCAGGGCTTCAAGGAGTAGGCACCCCTCGTTTCATGCATTGTGAAATCCCGAACCCCGAATTCCCGATAGCGGTCAGGATTGGGCCCATGGTTCTGGTGCCTGGTCATAAGAGAACAGGCCTGGAGGAGGAGCATTTACGTTTGTCATTTGGCCACTCGGGTCTCAAAGCATCGAAAATCTATCTCAGCCGTTCATTTTGGAGGGACGCGTGGCGGTCGTTACGCCCATCACGACCTTGAAAGAGAAAGAGCTTGATCCTTTCTCATCTGCGAACCTCGAAGCACCGACAACACTCTGGTAGATAGGCGTAGGGTCGCAGCCCGTGGTCACCCTAGGGAGTAGAAGGGGCTGTACTAAGAAGCCAAAGGCGTCGAATTTAGATTCAAAGAGAGGAAGCACTACATTCTCCGGGCGTTGATTCGACGTGAAATCCCAGTAGCTGCTAGGAATGAATGTAGGAAAAGAGGGTGGTTGAGGCCTCTCCTCAGTCATATATTGAGGAGTATGGAGGTCCTGACCAAAAATCTGCCCAAAAGGGACCCCTGTACCATTTTCCCCTCAGGAAAGCCACGCCGAGTCTTCAACTCGCCAGAAGAACCTGCACATGCCAGGTCAACATTCAAAGGGTTTAGCTACATCTCGCGCAGGCTATGCTCAATTAAGGTGGCTTATGACAGAGCAATGCAGGCGAGATTTGATTGAGGCGACGCCATCCATTGAAATTTATGAGACGCCTCTACTGGGCGAAAGGAAGGAAAGAGTATATGTAGGCATTTTTTCCATTTTGTAAGCATCGATGGTTGAGAAGAGCTCCCTACTGTAATGTTTTAACAACTATTCTATCTTTTAGCTTATGCATGTGTATATGATATTTCTTGTTTTATGAAAGGCAGTTCTTCTTACTCCATCTAATTTTCATCTGATGCTAAGAGGATTCATGTTTGACTGATTCGTGCGAATTATTGCAGTTATGGTATGATAAAAGATTTATTGTTGCATTGTTGCATTCTCTAGCTTTCGTGTTTGAATGTAAGATGATATTGCATTTGGATGTCTTCTTCCTCAGTCTGTTAGAAACCTGTTGTTTATAACAAAACTCCTCTTTTCTCTTGTATAAGTCTTCCGCCTGTTGACCCTTTACTACAACTCACTGTCTGAAATTTACGCAAGACCTCACTTGATCATGCATACCTGGCCTGGTTTCATAGTTGGAACACTATTGTTTTGAGTTTCCCTCCATTTGATCACCCATATACAAACAACCGTGACATAAAACTGATGGGCGTCGGGCTCTGCTCCTGCTAGCAATCCAGGAGTGAATTCCGTCGCCAACATTTCTGGCGCCTTTGCCAGGGACGAAATTGAAGATTTTCCTTGGGTAGAATGATAATGAGCTTCTGATTCTGAGGGTGCATCAGATATCAGAACCTTTGAAGATTTCACTTGCACCTGGCGACTCCTCTGAGGTCATTACACCTGGTAATTCCTCTGTTACAGTGCCTCTGACTACACCTGGTAGCACTTAGGAGACACAAAGCTCAGTTTCGGTCTTTGACAGTGAACGAAGACTCGACACACTCATTATAAATAGCATTCACCTGGTGAATCCACATTTAAAGACTCCACCGGAGGGGATTCTGTTGACAGAAGGAAGTCCATGTCGAAGGGAAAGACTAGGTATCAGTTTATGAGCTTACTGCATGAAGTTTTGTATTTGTTTATCAGCTCATTCTTATCTTTCCCTTCATTTATAGATAATTGTTTCCTTTGCTTTGTACATTCTGATGTCCTTGAGCCTCCCCTTATCCACTCAGCCTTGGAAGAAGAAATCATACCCTCGTATTTTGTTGTAAATACTGATCTTGTGCCTTCACCTCTACCTATCTTTAAATATGAGATTTGTATCACACCTCCTCTTCGAGTCGAATGCCCTTGTAGTCCTGAGGAGGTTGAGGATAATTCACAGTCTTCTCAGGCCTTGTTACCCCCTTTTTTACCTACTGAGCCCTCCCAGCCTCTTGTTGAATCTCGTGATCAACCCACTGCTTTTCAAGTCAAAATCAGAAATAGGTTGTTTAAACCTCTGAGGTTTCCATATCACCTTAACCCTTATCCTCATGATTTCTTTGAGTATCTTCCTCGATTTTCTGGGGAAGGTCATGTTACAGCTGAAAATCATATGGAGGACTTTGAGACCCTTATTGATGAGTTTGAGATCATTCACGATGATTTTTTCATGAGGATGTTCTCACGTTCCCTATCTAGAGATGTCGCAATGTGGTTTAGATGTCTGGAGACCAGTTCTATTGGTTCCTGGACCGAACTATACCATGTTTTCTTAAAATTTTGGGGTGAGAAAAAGTCCCTTGATCAATACTGGTCCGATTTTAATGCCTTGAGGAGAGGGGAAGATGAATCCTTGGCTGTTTTCAATAGAATATTTTTCAGTGTTTATCATAGCATACCTGTAGAGATCAAACCCACAGAGACTTCTGCTATGGTGTGCTATATCATGGCTCAACATCTAGAGCTAGTTTTCCTCCTGAGAGAAAGGAAATCCTCATCATTGACACATCTATTTGAGGATGCTATAGAGGTTTAGGAAAACATCAGGGCTAGCAAGTGGACTTGTAAGCAGGTAGATTTTCATATACCAGAGGAAGAAGATTGTCAGTTTGTTTCAAAATCTGAGCAAGGATATAGCAATTATGGATCAGATCTGGAACAAGAACCAAGAAATAGTCATTATGACCTAGATCTTGTTGCTCCTTTATTTGAATATCATCCTTCTGGGGTAAAATCTGCAGTTGTAGAATATCTAGAGTGGTTTTCCCATAAGGGGGAGGGACATTCTTTTGTGAGTAGAAAGTTTTTTGCAGAAGAACATCCTGGTCTTCTGAAGCGACCAGGATTTTGTCATAATTCCCATGATCCCGTGGCCATATGCATGGAGTCCTACATTTCAGATTTTTTGAAATGTTCTATTAACATTAGTCCACCAATACTCACAGGTGAGTATTGTTCTACGAAAGATTTCCAAGACCACATTATAGAGCATGTTCCTTTATTAATTAAGGAAAGGCCATGGGTGGAAATCAGCTCTACTAGGCTTGTAGGAATCACAGAGCAGCATAAAGAGGAAGGTAGACAACTCATCTCCTGTCTAGAGCCTATTTGTGGGCAGGTGTCATCTGGCATTGGCCGGCCTGCATCTGTCCTCCGCCCACTTGTGCACTCTGAAGGAAACAAAGAGGATTTTCCAGTTTTCATGGCAGATGCTCTGAGCAACTCTTTTGAAGAGATTATTGAAGATTTATTGGATGCGTTGGCATCTGTCCCCAATGAGCCTATTGTCTCAAAATTAAACGAAGAAGCCATTGTGGAAGAGGATTGTTTTTTCTTCCTTCACGAGATTTCCCATGATGTATTTACATTTGGGATTGAAAGGGAGGATCGAGAGACCGTTCCCTATTCAGAAGATGAGGAAGAACCAGAAGAGCAGTCGAGCACATATTTCATTCCAGAGCCAGTCAACAAGCAGCCACTGCCTGAGATCAGTGAGCCTACTTCAGTTATTCACCCACTTGTGCTTATCAGAGATATTCAGCCATGTGTGAACAATTGTGTAGCAGTAGAGGTTGTCTGTCACCAATTTCCTGGAATTGGCCACTCATTCAATGACCCTCTCAGCAAATACATGGAGTGGTATTTCCCTTATGCTTTGGAGCTGCCATATCCCATCTCAACTTCAGCTTGTAAGAAGAAGTTGAAGAGTGTAACCATTCTTCTGTCATAGTTACATCAATTGTTTGTGATCATTGACAGAAGGAAAGAGCTTCCCTTCAGGAAGTTACTTGATTGGCTATGGTGGAAGTCTTCTTTCACCTAGCCCCATGTAAAGTATTTTATTAGTTTAGGACTGTATATAAATAAGCTCCTTTGAGCATGTAGCTTTGTTTTCTTTGCTTTACTTTTCGGCCTATATTTCCAGAAGCGGGTGTTTTGAGCTTGACTCTATAGACCAACAGCAAGGCACTGAAACTACGGAATGATTTCTTAGAGCATCACAGGGATGACTCTATCCCCCATGGAGCCTAATGTTAGCGATAATTCGTGTCTTGGGCATAAGAGTATCCAGGTCTGTAGTTTGCATGGACAACACCCAAGTATAACACCAGAGAATCCTGTTTTGTAGCAACAAGTCAAGCGAGTGGGCGAAGTTTTTCCATCGACGGCCGAGATCCATCCATAGAAGTGGATCGGTGGCCATCGGGATTTCAGGGATAACCAGTTGCCCGAGGTTTAGCAGCGTGAAGCGCCATGAGACAAAATGAATCTGGACCATCCAATCTCATTGGGGCAGGTGTCAATCCTGTCGGCATATCACATATCGGGGTTTTGAGGAGTAGGCACCCCTCGTTTCATGCATTGTGAAATCCCGAACCCCGAATTCCTGATAGCGCTCAAGATCGGGCCCATGGTTCTGGTGCCTAGTCATAAGAGAAAAGGCCTGGAGGAGGAGCGTTTACATTTGTCATTTGGCCACTCGGGTCTCAAAGCACCGAAAAGCTATCTCAGTTGTTAATTTTGGAGGGACGTGTGGCGGTCGTTACGCCCATCGCGACTTTGAAAGAGAAATATCTTGATCCTTTCTCATCCGCGAACCCCGAAGCATCGACAACACTTTGGTAGATAGGTGTAGGGTCGCAGCCCGTGGTCACCCTAGGGAGTAGAAGGGGCTATACTAAGAAGCCAAAGGCGCCGAATTTAGATTCAAAGAGAGGAAGCACTACATTCTCTGGGCGTCGATTCGACGTGAAATCCCAGTAGCTGCCAGGAATGAATGCAGGAAAAGAGGGTGGTTGAGGCCTCTCCTCAGTCATTTATTGAGGAGTATGGAGGTCCTGACCAAAAATCTTCCCAAAAGGGTCCCCTGTACCATTTTCCCCTCAGGAAAGCCACACCGAGTCTTCAACTCGCCAGAAGAACCTGCACACGGCAGGTCAACATTCAAAGGGTTCAGCTACATCTGGCGCGGGCTATGCTGAATTAAGGTGGCGTATGACAGAGCAATGCAGGCGAGATTTGATTGAGGCGACGCCATCCATTGAAAGTTCTGAGATGCCTCTACTGGGCGAAAGGAAGGAAAGAGTATATGTAGGCATTTTTTCCATTTTGTAAGCATCAATGGTTGAGCAGAGCTCCCTACTGTAATGTTTTAACATCTATTCTAGATTTCAGCTTATGCATCTGTATATGAGATTTCTTGTTTTATGACAGACAGTTCTTCTTACTCCGTCTACTTTTCATCTCATGCTAAGAGGATTCATGATTGACTGATTCGTGCGAATTATTGCAGTTATGATATGATAAAAGATTTATGGTTGCATTGCTGCATTCTCTGGCTTTCACGTTTGAATGTAATATGATATTGCATTTGGACGTCTTCTTCCTCGGTCTGTTAGAAACCTGTTGTTTATAACAGACTTCCGCTTTTCTCTTGTATAAGTCTTCTTCCTGTTCACCCTTTATTACAGCTCACTGTCTGAAATTTACGCAAGACCTCACTTGCTCATGCATACCTGGCCTGGTTTCATAGTTGCAATGCTATTGTTTTGAGTTTCCCTCCATTCGATCACCCATATACTAGCAACTGTGACATAAAACTAATGGGCGTCGGGATCTGCTCCTGCTAGCAATCCAGGAGTGACTTCCGTCGCCAACAGGAGTGACCATTGATGCATCTACTATAATTTCTCCATTAGCTTCGTCCTCTCAATGCCCGAGGAGCATGGAAAGAAACGTAGTGGCCCAGCCTGGTACACCATGGTTGCAAGGTAGAAATGGCTGAAAAATCTTGAGACTTCACTCTCAGTTACTCGCACCCAGAGATCTCAACTTTCTCACAGAGATGAAAAAAAAAAGATGGCATGGTCACGTCCAACAGGTTTTGTGGAGGATGTCATCCCGGAAGAGGCCATCCAACTCCCTCTGAAGGATGTTCTCTTCACGGTGGAAGGAAATTGGCAGCCTCCAAGTAGCCTCCTTGGGGATGAAACTCGAGTAGGTACAATGGTTTACCATAGCGTAAGCACCATGGCCTCACCAATGGATGATTTCCCCGTCTGTTACATTGAGGAGGAAATCGTGGACGAGTGCCTCCAAATGGACTAGAATGACATACTCTCAGAGGGTGTCTCTCCACTCACAGTCTCAGAGAACGAACTCAGGAGCACAGGGACGGGACCAGAGGGTGGGATTAAGGAGAAAAGTGTGACAACAGGACACCAGGAGGAAGCGAAGGATGGAACGTGGGCTATAGAAAATGAGGCAGAGGATGGGTGCACGTCGAAGGAGGGTGGTGAGTTCCTCATGCCACCTCCTATTTAAACACCCTAGGATCAATGGCGTGTCCCTTCACCCCTCTTCCACTCAGAAGAACTCAATTTGGTGCTTGAATTGAGGTTCCAAATGGAAGACTAGGCCGACTGTGGCACACTCATGAGCCAATGCATAGACATTCTCTATGAGGCTTTCTCCAATGTGCTAGTAAATCGAATATGTCTGACATGCATGATACTCTATTCCTTTCCAGCTCCAAACAAGATGCCTAGTGAAGACCTTGACAATCAAGACCTCAGCGGGTAATAGAGTGGCTATATTTTCCTTCTGGTTTTGGTTAGTTGCTCAAATCTGGTTGGGGGTTATGTCTGTTAAAATTCTTCTTTTATGTTCAGCTTATTTTTAAGTTTCAGTTGTCATGGACAATTCTGCAAATTACAGACCACCACTTGTCTTGGTTTCCTCTGGGTAGGGCAGTTGGAGGTCTGCCTCTTCTTGAAATGGTTATCCAGTGTTGCCAAGTGTTCTGGTTTCCTCTTTTTGGAGGAACAACTGGCATCCCAAGGAAATATGTATATCTTTTTTATCATATAATATAAAGCATCCAATCTCTTTTATATATAAAAAAAAAAATTGATCATATGGAGTTGGATGATGTAGGATGGAAAAAATTCACCTATTAAAACAATATGTTTAGCATTCGGATTACGTTTTGTCCAATTTTGATGCACATCTTCATCGATTCACATCTTCTTGATATAATGTTCCATATCTTCATGTTGGCACTCATTACCAAATTAGATTACATCAATGGGATTTAGATTTTGCATCTAGAGTTTGGTTTAACATCTTGAGAATACAGGTCAAGGAGGTGCTGGAGGCGCATATACATGGCAGGTTATGGTCTAGGTTTTCTTTAGTTTAAGTCCAATAGTGAGATATTAATATGGTATATGATTACTCTACCATTATCTATGCTTTTGTCTTATGTATTATAATGTTTTAAAATTGTGACATTTCAACTTTGTGAGAACATAAGGCTCGCTCTAAGTGATGGGGATATCAATACAATGTTCTACATTGATCAGGTTGGATCCCTTAGCAATTGAGATATGTTTACTGAGTACATCACTTTTTATTTGTACATTCTTTTATATTGGTATTAGTTTATATTAATTGCATTTTTTGTTTGTTTGTGATGATTTATGTAATAGTTACATAATTAGTATCAATGTTATGTTGGTAGTGAAATAAATATTTGAGGTTTTTTCAAGCTAGCATAGAAGACATACTATCAGTAATAATGACCATAAATCCATAGGTTTATTAATGAGGTATTTCATATGGTTAACACAGATCTTATTCTTTCAATTAAAATAATTTTGACCAATGCATACATTCTTATAGAATGGTTTCATCTAATTAAATTATATTTTTGGGCCATAATTAGGTTACAATTAGAATTTGATAGAATTATAATGAATATAGTGGAACATTTATTTTCAAGTGACTTGAAATTCAATTGAGCATTTAATTTATGTATGTTAAAACCACCTTATCTCAGCATGAAACACCAATTCTGATCATCTTTCTTTCTTGTAGAGTCTAAAGATTATTTTTTTTGTAAGTAAGAGATTTTATATATAAAAGGCCTTCAAAAAAATAGACCATAGGTACAAAAACTTGAAAACAATCATGTTGTAGTTAATGAACTGCCCCAATAGAGGGGAAACCAGTTCAGTCAGCCAGGTAAGTCTAGCAGTTTATAGACTGACAGTCTTAAAAAACAGTACTAAGCTGACTAAGCTATAGCTAAGAAAAGAAACTAGTAAAGAGAACAAAACCCCTGTGGTGTCAAACACTTGGTGAGTAACCTGGCCAGGTGGCTTTATAGGCCGCATACCAAGGTTCCTCTTCGATGGGTGTCCCTTTTCCTTCCAAATTCATTCTAGCATCCACGTTTCTCTCGTCCAGGTTGGAAGATGCCAAGGTGTCTCCAGGCGGACTATATCCATGAAGGCCTATAGTTGTCGCAGCCTCTGTGTCCTCGTGCGTGACCTACACCACAACGACCCCTATTGAATGTTGCATCTGATAATTACTATCATCACCCTCTGCATGGGGTTCCTCTGCTGATGTCGTGCCTTATGGAGTAGAGGGGAAAGAATCCTAGAAGGTTTATAGGATCTGAAGGAGGGTCGAGGTCTTCCCATACATAAGCTGCAGTCGGAATTGGAGGTCCTCCATTCCCTGACAGAGCTCGAAGACCAGTCCATAGAGAATGGCTAAACTATATTTCAGCTGCGAATCAGGAATGAAGTCGGTAGACGAGTATGCACTATGTCAGGCACTTTGAAGAAGGGGTGGCACCCCCAAGGGTGGCTGGGAGGAGAAAACTGTTGGTGCAAAAGAAGGTTCGCCGGTTTTGGAATTCGGTGGGATGGCAGGAAATTGTGAAAGAGAGCCCGTCAAACTATCAGTGATGACTAGGCATTCGAACCGGGAGGCAGGCAGGGTGGAGGAGGTGAGAGGTTACATCTCGGGCTATAGAGGCAGTGAGGAGAATGTGGAGGGTGAACTAGGGGGAGAAGTAGAGGTATGGGGCCAAGGAGGATGCCATGGAGAACCTATTTGTGGCCTTTCTCTTTGGCATGGCATAATGTGCTCAGGTTGAAGGAAAAATTGAGCTGAGTGCCCCAGGCAAATGTGAATATCCTGGAGAGGGCCAAGGGTTGTGAACACCATGAAAGACCAGGATAAACTATGCTTGGGCAGTGGATGGATGAGAGGATCAGGTCACGAGTGAGGATGAAAATCACTTGCAGACGGAGGAGCCATAGTAAAGTTGGTAATGAGAGTCGGGCACACCAGCGTTAATGGTGCTGCAATGATGTAAAATCTCATAAATGAAAGGTCGAGGTAGCATTATTTGGAACGATCCCAATACATGGCTCCTTGCCTTGTTGGACTGACCTTTCTCCTTCTTCTCGCCATATGTCTCGCACTAAGACCCCATCCGGGGGTTATAGAGTCTAAATCTTCAATGAGCCTCGAAATTGTTATTTCTCTTCCAACATCATTTATATAATCCTATATTTTGATAACTTGTATCTATAATATTTATAATATCAAAAAAATATTTTGAGTGATCTTCGATACAAATTACAATAGTCACATTTTCTACAACCAGCTTAAGTTCAAGATATTCATTGCTATTTTTTTTTCAATTGTAAAGTTTTAAACCTATTCCAAAATTTAAGGTGTGATCCAAAAATTCTCTTCTCTATAAATATGCTCTTTATAAGATAGATTAAAAGTTGGTTTTCTCAATACATCAACATATTGTCTATTGTAGTTGTGAATTTTATATCATGTGTTGTGTCACAACTAGAAAATTTATTTCGGTTAGTGGTTTCGTTATTTTGTCTAGTCTAATAGAAACCCCAATTTCTCCAAATCTACATCTCTTGCAAATATTTTGCAATGATTGCAATGGGTTTGTATCCAATAAATATCCATCAATTGATTACAATAGCTTCATATTCATTTAATATTAAAACATTGTAAAATTTATGCTTTAGTTGATTTAACTGTTTGACTTGTTTAATGTTTTTGTACTTACATGATTTCAAATATATCTCTTATATTTATCCTCAGTTTTTTTATGATAGTTCTTTAGGTTTTTATACTGATGGTTGTTATTCACATTTTCATAGTTATTTTCATTGTGTAGTTGATGGATAATACCAAAAAGATAAATCCTTATAATAAAATCCATTCTACTATAAATGATGTACATTTATGGCCACTAAGCCAATCTAGTTTTAAGTTACTTGGTTTAATCATACCAATTTACATGAGGTATTTTTTTTAAACAAATTGTAATAGACAGGGTAATGATTGTCTTTCATTTTATTTTTTATCTTGAATTCCTTTTGGAGAAAATATTTCTATCATTAATTATGTAATAATCCCTTTTGGAGGAGATAAACATTCAAGGTCATATGTTGAATGCTAATATCAATGAGTTGACCAATAAGTATTGAAATCTTAATATGATTTTTCTTTGACAATCTTAGCATGTAGAACCACATGACAAGAGTTTCTCATACAATAGCTACAATGTTTTGGCCTTGGTCGGTCTTTCGGTGACAGTAATTTATGTTTTCAATTGGTATAATGTTTATATTGTGTAAACAAATTCAGATCGTTGGTTTGTTTCAATTTTACATAATTTCCCTCAATTGGTATAAGAGAATTTTTATGAATTACAACATCAAAGGTAATTTTTCCTATGATAATTCAATATAAATTCTTTACATTGATATCAAGTTTTGTGGTATTCAAAAATCCTCTAAGCATTAGGAACATCAATAACAAAATCATCAGAATTACAACTAATTCTTTGGATCCTTCACTACAATTCCATGTCAATTTTATTGCAACTTGGTTGTGATGTTCTACATTGATGATGAAAATGAATTTACTTCTACAATGAAATCTTCAAGTAAATTTGTAAGAATTTAGTTGGATTTAATAGTTATCATATTACAATGATCATGTATAGAATTCATAACAAAAATACATAATTACTTAGACAACCACTTGGAACTATAATCTTGAGACTCATTTGTATATTAATTGTAATTTTTTGTATATAGGAACATAGAAACCCAAGGGAAGGAGAATTGGAGTCTAGTTCAAGCCATGAGGAAAGTGACGGTAAAAACTTGAGAAACTAGTTGAATAAATTTGATTAATTGATATTTAAAAATAGATCTCCATATTGAAGAGATAAGATAAGGGAAACAATAATAGTCAAAGACTTTTTCCCAATGGTGACTTTTATCTAGTATACTTCACAATAATTACCATTGTTCTTTTCTCGAAAATTATTAATAACATTTTTTTCTATAATTATTTGTTTTTAGAGATGAATTGTATAACTAATGCCATGCGATTTGGTGTTGGATTTAACACTCCTTTGTTGAAACATGCATTACATGTATGACCAATATTAAAGAATAAAATATAAAAAAAATTATGCGAGTATCAAAAGCTCTGAACCTTATTTGTTATAATCATTGGATACATGAAATTCTTGGAGTTGTGTGAGATTTAAATGATATGTTATTTTTAATTTCTATAGTATGGATTTTTCATTTGTAAGAAATACTTTAGTTGGAATGAGTCTTTCTATGAAAAAATAAATTGTTATGAAGAAATAAATTTTTGTGAAGAAATAAATGAGGTACAAAATGACTCCAATAGCCACCAAAAAACTAACAAAGCCTTTCATCCAATGCACCATAGACTATAGAAAAATGTGAACTTAGAGAGAAATGCGTTGCAACACGTTGTCGAATGAAAGGATAGATCTGACTGATAAAAGGAAGGAATGAATCCCAGTGGACTAAGACATTTTTCCCATGGGGTAAGTGGAATTCATGAATCCTTACACATCCAAAGAGGAGAAAGTAGTGGGTTCTCGCCATCGAATGGAGATGGAAAAAAATGAGCGGTCGTCTCCAAGTAAACTAGGGGAGATAACCTATGTCTTAGAGGCTCGATAAGAATATTTTACACCGACCACCCACATAGAGAAAATCCATAAACATGACTAAACTAGAGATCACACCTGCAGTAAATGGATAGGGGAACCCACCCCTATAAGGCCATATGATATGAATAGTTTAAGTACATACCACTCCTTAGACTCAAAGGATGAGATATATTTCATTCCCTCAAACCAGGATGAGAACAAGAATTGTGATCATGAAGGATTGTGATTCAATATCTTGGACAGGTGGAGAAGGAATTCCATCTAGAGATCATACAGGCGAAGGAGAACAGAGAGCAGAGGAAACCACATGTGGGTTTAAGATGAAAAAATCTAGAGGAAAGTGTAGCGCCATACAAAATTTGTCATAAAATATTTACATACATTTGTGTGGGGTCCAATGGAGAAAAGAATGTATACGCAAGAGTGATAAAGGGAAGGAGTGTACTCCTTGAAAATCATGTTATTGAAGCGTCCTACAATGAAACAGATTGTGTCGTGTTTGTTTGTATTTTTGTTTCTCTTAATGGGCCACTATCCCTATAACAAGAGACTTGATTTGATAATAATTAAAGAATCTTAGTATTGGTTTTCCCCTTGGGGTTTTGTTTCTAGGGGTTTATACCCAAAAATAGTTTTTTCGTGTGTGCAACATTTTTGGTTTCCTTATTTATGATTTCACTGCCTGTTTAGTTGATTACTTAGTTGTTATTTAATTCAATAAGTGATTTATTTCATGTTTTCACAGGGGCAGACCCAGGTTTCAACGCTAAAACAACACACAAACAAAGCCCTAACTACCAGCCCTTTCAGCAACACCTATGAAGCAGATGAAGTCTCACCCGACGTAGAGGCAAGGGTGGTTGCAAGACTCAGTTGTCTTCAACCTTAACTAGCACACAGATCTATAATTATAACAATTAATACATCTCTTATCACCATCGGTCCCTCGATATGTAATCACTATTCACTTCACTGATAAAACAGAGCTTTGCAACATTCACACTAATCTATTCTATCTAAGCACTTAGCATATAAATGGATCAGAATGAACATATCAAGCATTAGGCATGACTATCTTGATCAAAAATAATATTCTCACATATCATAAGCAAAAATAAGAAGTAGATCTATCTAAACATATCAAATCACTTATCAAATAACATGTGAATACATCAAGACAAAGCACAAAGCACACAACAGAGTGTTTACATGGTTCACCCCCACCCTAGGGCTACATCAACCAACTCTTCTTCTTTATTGTCTCTAGTCAACCAGTTACAAAAACAAAGCCTTCAAAAACCTTAGTTTGCATAGGATAGAATATATGCACAACTCACTAGATCCTTCTTCCTTGCGTTACAACACAAATCCCTCTACAGTCTCGCATAAGGACTTGCACTCAACTCTGCAAGTCTTAAACAGAATGCACAAATCCCTTACAATCTATACTAGAACTTAGCCGTTCATTTATCACTTAGTACACTGAGATATTCCTACCTCGCCTACACATCTAGTTATACTTTACAAAATAGGACTAAAGATGGGTAAACCCATGGGTCGACATCCCATTACTGTTACATATTCCCTAAAACCCAAAAAGGGGCTCAAAAGGGGGTCAAGATCCCATGATCTCTTCCTCATCTTGCGCTCCTCCTTTGGTAGGCTATCGAATTCCCAAAATAGGTCAACATGACCAAGAAACTACCAAAAAATGGTCAAGGGCCAACAAGCCCCCACCACTCACTTGTGACATGTCCCGATTCACTCTGATCTGATCAGTTTTTTCTTGAACACCTCGAGCTTGGCTCGAGCTTCTTCGACTTGTTGTGTTATTGTAGCCTCTTGTTCGATGAAATCCTAGATCACTACGTCATTCACTGGCCCTTCTAGGCATTGTTATACTACAATGACAAGCTTCTCTAGCTCTGCTCCTTGGCTCTCGACCTCTATAAACAACAAGCATGCCTTAGTTTGTACTGGTTGGAATCATTGAGTTTTTCCATCACTTTGCATTGGATTGTATGGATCTGTTGTTGGGATACGATCTACTCGTGAGACCTATTCATTTGGTCTACGATCGATAGGGCCTTCAACTACACCTGAAGTATGTCTACGTGGTGCTTCCCTTCCTGTAGCTGCGACTCCAATATCTGTAACTCCAGGTTCTCTGTGAGGGTTTCATATGTCTAGGCATTGTGGTTACTTTTCTTATTTCACTCTAATTCAAAAGCTTTTAATCTGTTGACTAAGCTGCAGGAAGTTGCTTCCCTTAGGTGTCTTACATCCTGAGGGGTCTCAGGCACAATGCAAAGCTCCAAGTCCTCTCTACATTGTTTTAGCTATTGGATTACCTCTTCAAGTTGTGCCACCTAATCTACCCTTAGCCTAGCCTATCCTAACCTGGCCTAGCACAGCCTAACCTAGACTAGCCTACCCTTAGCCTAGCCTGATCTACTCTAGCCTACCCTAGCCTGGCCTACTCTAGCCTACCCTAACCTACTCTAGCCTACCCTACCCTACCCTACCCTAGCCTAACCTTGCCTAGCCAAGCCTATCCTAGCCTATGCCAAACTATCTTAGCTTATCATACCCTATCCTAACACAGACTAATGTAGATTAACCTAACATACTCTAACTTAGCCTAGCTCAGTCTAGCCTAACCTACCTTAACCTATGCTAACCTATGTTATCTTAACTTACCCTACCCTATCCTAACTTAGACTAATGTAGCTTAACCTGACATACTCTAACTTATCCTAGCTCAATCTAGCATACCCTACCTTTACCTATCACAACCTTGCCTATCTTATCTTAGCCTAGCCTAGGCTACTATATCCTAGCCTAGCCTAACCTACCTTATCTTAGCATTACCTACTGCATCCTATCCTACCT
This sequence comes from Picea engelmannii, assembly GCA_009831015.1. Lineage (NCBI taxonomy): Eukaryota > Viridiplantae > Streptophyta > Pinopsida > Pinales > Pinaceae > Picea > Picea engelmannii. The sequence continues at coordinate 50,785 of ML812832.1, forward strand.
TAGCATAGCCTACCCTAGCCTTGCCTACCTTAGCCTAGCCTACCAGACCTTAACTTAGCCTAGCCTACTCTTTCCTACCCTAACTTAATATAGCCTAGCCTACTATAGCATGGCCTACCTTAACCTATCCCAAACTACCTTAAACTAGCCTACCCTACCTTAACCTAATCAAGCTTAAGATACTCTAGCCTATCATATCCTACCCTATCCTAGCCCATCCTATCCTACACTATCCTAACCTAGCCTAGCCTACTCTAGTGTACCCTAACCTACTATATCCTAGCCTATCCTAGCCTAATATAGCCTAGCCCAACCTACTTTAGCCTATCCCATCCTACTTTATCCTAGCTCATCCTACTCTACCCTAGCCTACTTTATTCTAACCTAACCTATCGTAGACTAACCTAGTCTAGCCTAACCTCACCTAGCCTACATTAACCTAGCCTAGTCTACCTTAAACTAGCCTAGCCTACTTTAGCCTACCCTACCTTAACCTAACATATTCTATCCTAGCCTACTCTAGCCTACCTTAGGCAACTCTAGCCTACCTTAAACTAGCCTAGCTAATCCCACTCTCACTTATTCTATCCTAGCCTACCTAGCCTACCTTAGGCTATTATATCTTAACTTAGGCTATCCTATTATAACTTAGGCTATCCTATTCTAACTTACACTATGCTAGTATACCTTAGGCTAGCCTAGCCTATCCTTCTCTCACTTATTCTATCCTAGCCTACCTAGCCTACCTTATTCTATTATATCCGAACTTAGGCTATTCTATTCTACCTTACACTAGCCTAGTTTAACCTACACTAGCCTAGTTTAACCTACACTAGCCTAGTTTAACCTACCTTAGGCTATTATATCCTAACTTAGGCTATCCTATTCTAACTTAGGCTATCCTATTCTAACTTACACTAGCCTAGCCTATCCTACCTTAGGCTATCGTTCTCTCACTTATTCTATCCTAGCCTACCTAGCCTACCTTAGGCTATTATATCCTAACTTAGGCTATCTTATTCTACCTTACACTAGCCTAGTCTAACCTACAGTAGCCTAGTCTAACATACCTTACACTAGCCTAGTCTAACCTACCTTACACTAGCCTAGTCTAACACCTTAGTAACTTAGTTAGCCCAGCCTAAAGTAACTCACTCTAACCTAGCCTAGCCTAGGCCTAAGCTTAAGCCTAACTCCTAATCCTATTCCTAAGCCTAAGCCTTTTAATCTTAAATACCAAACCCCAAGCTAAATTCTATGCCCAAGCCTCACATAATACTTCCTTACTTAAAATACCATATTCTATTGAATACATTTCTAATATAACAACATATAGCTTTAGGAAAACTCATTAATTATTATAAATAAAGAAACACATCTATTATATCATTGAAGTAAAAATGATATCATTTTAATAGAAGATACAAAACAATATAAATAATAACAAACATAAAGAAATATTATAAATGGAAAGGAAAAAATCCACATAAAATAATTAACATAAATAATAAATTTATTAAAAAAATTAAAAAATATACAAAAGTATTTAAGTTAAACATAATGTAGATAACATAATAAAATAATTTTTAGTTAAAAGAACCGTATACAAACTTTATATTTAATTAAGTAAACAAAAAAACAACTATATAAACATAAAAATATAAAAGATAATAACTTTTATTATGGTTGCTTCATTCAAAAAGATAATAATTGAATTTCATATAAAAGGAAAAAGAAAAAATAAATTGCATGGAAAAAAGGTAATAATTAAATTTTATATAAAAGAGAAAAGAAAAAATAAATTGCAGGATTGTTAAATTAATGGGAAATAAACAGTAATGATGATTAACAGATAGACATTTTTTATCTTAAAATATAAAAATAGCAATAATTATAAGCAGAAATATGTGAAAAAATAAATAAATTGCATGGGATTATAATATCTGGAAATAAACTGTAATGATGATTAAAATGCCTATGTTTAATGAACACTGTATTATGTAATGTTTAATGAACTGTATTATGTATTAGCAATTAGAATCTATTGAAACCTTAATTTCCTTTTTATTTAAAAAAATCAAAATCAATAACATAATGGCAGATAAAACGTATCTGTGGAAGCAATTAAATCGTATGGCTTAATTTTTTTTTTTTAATTTCAAAAAAATAAAAAATACAACAATAAAAAGTGTGTTCTCTGTTTAAGCAACTAAATGCTAAGAAATGGGTTATCTGTTTTAAGGAACTAAAATGCATAGCAAAGACTGGTTATACCATGTTTGGTTAAACTGATAAACAATTCAATAGGTACAATGGCTGCTTAAACTGTTAAAAAACTTAAATTCAATAATAAGCAACGATACACTACAACAGACGCAGATTAAAGTAATCATAAAGCAATAAAATGTTCGTTAACCCCAAGCAATATAATATAGGAAGGCTAACTACTATACAGATGGATAAAGACCAAAGCCAGCAGGTTAAACTAATCACAAAAAGACGCAGATTAAAGTAATCATAAAGCAAGAAAATGTCCGTTAACCCCAAGCAATATAATATAGGGAGGCTAACTACTATACAGATGGATAAAGACCAAAGCCAGCAGGTTAAACTAATCACAAAAGTAACACGTGTGTGTTAACTACAAAATATGTATGTTAAGCCACGGTAATGAAAACTCAAATTTAATAAGCATGGCAAACACCTGGAGCCATAAGGTTAAACTATTGAGAGAGAAGGGAAGAGAAGATAGAGCCACACATATTATAGCGGTTCATTGACGAATGAGGATTTCAAAGGGCTCGGATTAGTTCAAGGAGGGTTTCAAAGGGAGGGTGTCAAATTATATCGATGGCTCGAACCATATGGAAGGATGGATGGACTTCCTTCTACTCTCGAGTTTTTCCAACGAGGTGGTTTGCACTAAAAAGAGCAGAGCCGAACATGACATAATTTTAATTGAATAGACTCTATGCATGTTTTAGTGCAAGCTGAACATGAAATAATTTTAATTAAATCGACTCTGTGCATGGGATTTGGGATAAGCAAGAGCCGAACATGAAATAATTTCAATTATATTGATAGAACCAAAGCAAGGTTATCCATCAGATTTAGGATATGCAAGAGCCAAACATGAAATAATTTCAATTAAATTAAGTTAATAGGAAGAAAGCAAGGTTATGCACAAGATTAAATATATGCACGAAATTAAAATTGCTTAATGAAATTAAAAAAAACTAGGGCTTTCTTGAAAAGAACGGAGGGCAGCTAATAAAATTGCTTAATGAAATTAAAAAAAACTAGGGCTTCTGAAAAGAACAGGGAAGCGGAAGTAAAGTAAAATGTACCGTGATCGTCGAAAAGATCAACCGACCTTGAAGTTGTTTGTTTGGTCCAGTGGATGATTTGATGCAGCCTCTTCTCATAAAATTGCTTAATGAAATTAAAAAAAAACTAGGGCTTCTACAAAGAACAGGGAAGTAAAATGTATCGTAGATCAACGGAGCTTGAAGTTGTTTGCTCCAGTGGATGAGCCGATGCAGACTCTTCACATATAGACATGACTCGGAGTCGACCGCACACAATTTACAGACTCAGATGTGAAACACTATAGAGGAGGAGGTACTCAGAATCGATCATGTACATTTTAGAAACCCAGACTCAGATCACGTACATATAGACCGACGGCACACAATTTACAAACTCAAATGTGAAACACAGACTCAGATATGAAACACTATAGAGGAGGAAGTGCTCAGACTCGATCACGTACATCTTACAAACTCAGAATCACGTACATATTACAAACTCAGAATCACTATAGAGGAGCAACAGCAAAATGTTGAAACAAGGTAAGAATTGCTATATATTCATCACTTCTCCAATCTCCCTCCCATCTCCCTTCAATGGATAGATAGTTTCCGTCTTTTGCCTCCTTTGTCTTTTGAACCATTTATTGGTTACAGATGACACACATTGCCTTTTACTCGGTTTTTAACTAATTGTTACCATATGAGGAAAAAAAACTCAACGGTATGCTTTGCAGGCTTGCATGTTTTTTTTTCTAATTTTGATTGGGAATTGAATCATTAAAAAAAGTGCCATATGAGGAAAAAAAAATCAAGGGTACGCTTTGCAGGCTTTCATGTTTTGTTTTTTAATTTTGATTGGGAATTCAATCATTAAAAAGGTGTTTTAGTGTAGTGCATTTTATGAAATATTCGTCAGTTACTGACCATATTTTTCATCTCTCTTTAACCGATTACAAAATGCTTTTTCATCCATCTGTCTTTAACCGACTATTTCTCAACGGTTATCTTTATTCCTGCTTTTCATCCATCTGTCCTTAACCGATATTCCTCGCTTTTCATCCATCTGTCCTTAACCGATATTCCTCAACAGTTAACTTTATTCCTTCTTTAGACGCAACGCTTGTAGTGGGCTTTCCTATTTTGGGGTTTTCATTTCGAATTTCATCATAACTGTTTTTGGGAAAATATCCATTATTGACGATATAATTTTTTTTTCCCTCCCTAATCGATTGGTATATGACATATATTCTATTCATGTTTAGAAGTATTGTCTAGGGTTGGATTGGTGGGTTGGTTGTGATTTAAAGGAATTTTAAAAACATCATAAACTTAAAAAATTATTTTTTTATTATTACACTTATATATATTTAAAATATATTTTTAGTTTTTTAATAGTCTGGGAGATATTGTATTCATATTTAATGATAAAAAAGTTTTATGATAGGTGTTTTTTCTAACAAATTTAAATAGTGATATTATGAAATTTTTTTATTTCAAATTTTCTCATAAAAAAATATGATTTTTTTTGTTTTTTTACTAAAATAAAAAAAATCCAATATAACTCCAATTCATTCAATAACTTTATATGTTTTTTTGACATGGGGTCTAACAAAATCCAATATAACTCCAATTCATTCAATAGCTTTATATGCTCTTTTGAATTAGGGTCTAACAAAATGCATTTCAATCATTAACTTTGTTTGAGAATAATAAATTTGAGCATATGCTACTTTATCTCGGCTGGACTGGAAATAGCCCTAGTGATCTATAGCCATCCCTCCGTGACTCTCTGCTTGCTCTGACACCCGCGGCGGTACCTATTGCATGATCTGCACCGAGAAAAACTGACCCCCTGCAACTATGCAAACAGAATGAGTCCAGATGGGGGGGGGGGGCAACCCCCCTCGTACAACAATGTAACAACCAACGATAGAGAAGGAACAAGGGCCAAATGACCCACCTTTGAGTCGTCGCAGCACCTGAGAGCTCATCCAAAGGAATCTCATGGATGAGAACCTAGTAAGTGCATCCCTGAGTCAAAAAACCCCCCATATATCTCATTAGTTGAACAAGGGTAGGTGAACACACCTAGTTCATGAGGGAACATGCCTTAATCAGAAAGTTCTTGAGACTCTAACCCTTTGAATGGAATTGAACACGCTGGATCAAAGAATGGTGGAACCCTAAGGGAGACTACTAGGTTCAACTCATCTCCAAAGGGTTCTTCACAATCATCCTTTACAACCTCGAAGACATGGACAAAATATTTGACAATGGGTCATACTTCTACAACTTGGTCAGGTTATTCCTACAATTCTGGACAGACTACTTCAGTCCAGAAAAAGAAGACTTTACAATGGCCCCTGTTTGGATCAGGCTCTACTCCTTTCCTTGGGAGTTTTGGCTGGAAGAGATACTTATGGGAATAGGAAATACCGTGGGAAGATATGTCAAATCATCGAAAGCCACAAAACAGATAAAATACACCTCTTATGTAAGGATCTCTATATACATGGATATCTCAAAAGCTCTACGAGGATCGGTAAACCTGGAATATCAGGATGAAGATTGGAACCAAACCATCGACTATGAACACATTCCCTTTCACTGTTGAAATTGTCATGAGCATGGCCACCTATTTCGGGATTTCCCCCTGAATGCCCATGCCCCCAAAGTCAGAGAGAACAAATAGAAAGATGGCTTCACCACAGTTATAGGCCGAAAAAGAAACCCACTGAAGAAGAAGAACCCAGAAAATGCCCAAAATATTATCACTAAGAACTCCTATGATATCCCGAATAATCTACCGAAAGAGGATGATATCCAAGATCCTCACAAAGAAAAGAGCCAACATAAAGGAAAAAGTCATGCCACACACTTAGCTACCCAAAGTAAAGAAGACCACAAAGGATACAAAATAGGGGAACATGGGGATACATTGATGCAAATAGATGAACAAGACCTAGCGAATATAGATCTAGAAAAGCTAGAGGAAACTTTTAATTGGAAGGATCTGCAAACTATACCCGTAGAACAACTCAAGAAAGTTCATAATTTTTTTCTAGATTCCACAGTCGGATCCATAACACAGATGGGCATAGCCACAGATCCAAATACATAATCAAATTGTGTTGCACGGGAAGCAAAAAGACTAGGATGCAAATCCTCCCACCAGCTCATCAAAGAGGTAGGGAACTTCATGCTCAACTCAGGCCAGATCCAAAAGCTCTCAGAGGGATACCTCCACCCACCTCCCCAATCATCATGATGAAAGTCATAACTTGGAACATCAGGGGAATCAATGGAAGATCGAAGTGTAGAAATTCACGTCGCGGCCCAATCTGGTACACCATGGTTGCAAGGAAGAAATGACTAAAAAATCTTGAGAGGGTACTCTCAATTGCAGAGATCTCAACTTTCTCACAGAGATGATAGGAAAAGGATGGCCTGGTCACCTACAACAGGTTTTGTGGAGGAGGTCATCCCAGAAAGGCCATCCAACTCCCTCCGGAGGATATGCTCTTCACGGTGTAAGAAAATTGGCAGCCTCCAACTAGCCTCCCTGGGGATGAAACTCAAGTAGATACAATGGTTTACCACAGTGTAAGCACCATGGCCTCACCAATGGAGGATTTCCCCATTTGTTACACTCAGGAGGAAATCCTGGATGAGTGCCTCGAAATGGCCCATAATGACATACTCTCGGAGGGTGTTTCTCAACTCACAGTCTCAGAGCACGAACCCAGGAGCACAAGGACGAGAGCATAGGGTGGAATTAAGGAGCAAAGTGTGACAACATGATACCAGGAGGACACGAAGGATGGAATGTGGGCTACAAAAAATGAGGCAGAGGAGGGGTGCACATCGAAGGAGGGTGGTGAGGTCCTCATGCCATCTCTATTTAAACACCCTCAGATCAGTGGCCTCTCCCTCCACCCTTCTTCCACCCATAACAACTCGATTTGGTGCTCAATTTGAGGAACCATATGGAATACCATGCCTACTGTGGCACACTAATCAGCCAATGCATAGAAATTATCTATGAGGCTTTCTCCAACGCGCTAGAAAATCAAATATGTCTAACATGCGTGATACTCTATTCCTTGCCAGCTTGAAACAAGATGCCTAGTGAAGACCTCAACAATGAAGGCCTCAACGGGTAATAGAGTGGTTATATTTTCCTTCTAGTTTTGGTTAGTTTCTCAGTTCTGGTTGGGGGTTATGTCTGTTAAAACTCTTCTTTTATGTTCAGTTTAATTTTCAGTTTCAGTTGTCATGGACAATTTTGCAGATTACAGACCACCACTCATATTGGTTTCCTCTGAGCAGGGTAGATGGAGGTCTGCCTGTTTTTGACATGGTTATCCAGGGCTGCCGAATGTTTTGGTTTTCTCTTTTTGGAAGAACAACTGGCATCCCAAGGACATATGTATATTTTTTTTATGATATAATATAAAGGATCCAATATCTTTTTTATGTAAAAAAAAAAAATTATCATATGGAGTTGGATGATGTAGGATGGAAAAAATTCACCTATTAAAACAATATGTTTAGCATTAGGATTACGTTTTGTCCAATTTTGATGCACATATTCATCGATTCACATCTTCTTGATATAATGTTCCAGATCTTCATGTTGGCGCTCATTACCAAATTAGATAACATCAATGGGATTTAGATTTTGCATCTAGAGTTTGGTTTAACATCATGAGAATATAGGTCAAGGAGGTGTTGGAGGCACATATACACGATAGGGTATGGTCTAGGCTGTGTTTAGTTCAAGTCCAATAGTGAGCTATTAATATGGTATATGATTACTCTACCATTATCTTTTCTTTTGTCTTATGTATTATAATGTTTTAAAATTGTAGCATTTCAACTTTGTGAGGACATAAGGCATGCTCTAAGTGATGGGGATATCAATACAATGTTCTACATTGATGAGGTTGGATCCTTTATCAATTGAGATATGTTTATTGATTACATCACCTTTTTATTTGTACATTCTTTTATATTGGTATTAGTTTATATTAATTGCATTTTTTGTTTTTTTGTGATGATTTATGTAATAGTTACATAATTAGTATGAATGTTATGTTCGTAGTGAAATAAAGATTTTAGGTTTTTTCAAGCTAGCATAGAAGACATACTATTGGTAATAATGACCATAAATCCATAGGTTTATTAATGAGGTATTTCATATGGTTAACATGGATCTTATTCTTTCAATTAAAATAATTTTGACCAATGCATCCATTCCTGTAGAATGGCTGAATCTAATTAAATTATATTTTTGGGCCATAATTAGGTTACAATTGGAATTTGATATAATTCTAATGAATATAGTGGAACGTTTGTTTTCAAGTGACTTGAAATTCAATTGAGCATTTAATTTATCTATGTTAAAACCATGTTATCTCACCATGAAACAACAATTGTGATCCTCTTAATTTCGTGTAGAGTCTAAAGCTTCAATGAGCCTAGAAATTGTTATTTCTCTTCCAACATCATTTATACAATCCTATATTTTGATAACTTGTATCTATGATATTTATAATATCAAAAAAATATTTTGAAATCTTTTCCATACAAATTACAATAGTCACATTTCCTACAACCAGCTTAAGTTGAAGATATTCATTGCCAAATCTTTTTCAATTGTAAATTTTTAAATCTCTTCCAAAATTTAAGGTGTGATCCAAAAAATATTTTCTCTATAAATATGCTCTTTATAAGATAGATTAAAAGTTTGTTTTCTCAATACTTCTACATATTGTCTATTCTAGTTGTGAATTGTATATCATGTGTTGTCTCACAACTAGAAAATGTATTTGGGTTAGTGGTTTCATTATTTTTTCTAGTCTAATAGAAATCCCAATTTCTCCAAATCTACATCTCTTGCAAATATTTTGCAATGATTGCAATGGGTTTGTATCCAATAAGTATCCATAAATTGATTACAATAGCTTCATATTCATTTAATATTAAAACATTGAAAAATTTATGCTTTGGTTGATTTAAGTGTTTGACTTGTTTAATGTTTTTCTACTTACATGATTTTGAAGATATCTTTTCTCTTTATCATCAATGTTTTTATGATAGTTCTTTAGGATTTTATATTGATGGTTGTTACACACATTT
>ML812832.1:68278-99128 GCA_009831015.1 Picea engelmannii
CACTCTCAAGAAAGGATGAAGATGTTGAGGCCTTTCTCTGTGCTATCTCGATCATCCAACCCAATTGGATAATAGAAGCAAGGGATGAATGGAAGAATGACAAAAAAGTGTGGACTCTCATTCAAAGGTTGCAGCAGGATTCCCGTGCATCAAATACATTTACATGGAAAAATGATTCACTATGGTACAAAGATTGCTTACATTTATGTAAGAACTCCAAACTCAAACAAAAGGTACCATTGGAATTGCACACCTCTCTAGTAGGAGGGCACTCATGATTTTTGAAAACCTAACATAGAGTCAAGAAGGATTTTTTTTGGGAAGGCCTTAAAACTAATGTTCAAAGGTTTCTGGCAGAATGTTTGGTTTGCCAACAAAATAAGGTGGAAACAATTAAGACCCCAAGTCTTTTACAACCATTATCCATCCCAAGTCAGCACTAGGAGGAGGTTTCCCTGGATTTCATCACACGGTTACCAAAGTCTAAAGGAAAGAGTGTCATCATGGTGATTGTTGATAGAATGACCAAGTGCATAGACTTTTGTGCACTCTCTCATCCCTTCAAAGATAGTACAGTTGCTAGCGCATTCATGGAGACATTTCAAAAGCTACATGATAGCCCAAAGATTATTGTAAGTGATAGAGATCCCATCTTCACTAAACATTTTTGGATAGAATTATTTTCTTGTTTGGGTACTCAATTGGTTCATAGCTCATCCTATCATCCTCAATCTGATGGAAAAAATGATATAGCGAACAAATCTATGGAAGGATACCTTCATTTCTTTGTCTCTGATAAGAAAACACAATGGTTCAAATGGTTACCCTTGGCAAAATGGTGGTATAACACTTCCTTTCATACTGCAACAAAAATGACACCATATATGGATCTTTATGGATACCACCCTCCTTCCATCACTTCTTCTTTAAAAGAAAAATATAAGGTTCAAGCAGTGGAATATCACATCAAGAATCAATAAGAAGTTCTCCAAATCTTAAAGGACAACTTGACCATGGTACCTAATCGCATGAAACAACAAGCAGATCAACATTGTAGTGAAAGACGTTTTGAAGTAGGGGATTAGGTATTTTTAAGACTACAACCATAGAAACAGATGTCCCTCAAGAAATCCAATAAGTATAATAAATTATCACCAAAGTACTATGGCCCTTATAAGGTGTTGAAAAAGATTGGTACTATGGCATACAAATTGGATTTACCTGCATCTTCATGAGTACACCTAGTTTTCCATGTTTCATGCTTAAAGAAGGTCATAGTCGACAAGATCCCAGTTCAAAATATATTTCCAGAACTTGATGAGGAAGGAAAAATCATATTGGAGCCTGAAGCCATCACTGACACAAGAATTCGCCAACTGAGGAATAGATCCATTTTAGAGTATCTCATTAAATGGAGGAAACTATCGGCTGAAGATTCCACTTGGGAAGATGAGTGTTTTATACAGAAGCATCCAGAGTTACTCAAGCATTGCGGACAACACTTGTCTCAAGGGGAGGGGCATGTTAAGCCCTAATATTGGTTGATTACCCCTTAATTGGGGCATATTATATTAGTAATTGTATTTTATTTATGTTGGCTTTAGGCCATTAGTTGTAATTATACCTCCTAGTCTCCTATATATACCAAGGAGACATTTTCATTTTGAATCATCTTGTACTTCAACATTTAAGTGGGGTAAAAGGAGGTTGCCCGCTCGAAGAGGCTTATTATCTAAAATTATCTCTTTTTCAAGGCATTGAGTACTTTGTCTGAGGATTTTCTATGCTATATTGATATTTGGTTCTTAACAAAAACTGTCACAGAGAGAAGTGATCTCTTTACTATATCCTTAACTTCAAGTTTCTCTATGAGTAACTTTCCCTTGCTTTGTTGCAACTGTGTTTTTTCTTCATTTCATTTCACTTGCAAAGAAATATTTTCTCATTTTGTAGTACTGCGTTGGTCCTCAAGGTCTTTATGTACTTGCGCTAAATCTTGGGTGGCTTGTGTTGTCTCTGCCTGAGCTCGTCAAAGGAGAGCTTTGACTATATCAATGATGCGGTGGAGTTGAGTTGGCTAGTCTCTCAGTTCTGGTGTTTCCGATGGAAAACACATAGTGGAAACTGCGTGGATGGATTGTATTTCCTGCTACATTCCTTGGATCTCATCTTTAAGTAAATGGAAAACCTCCTCTTTCTTAGCTTCTTTATTCTCTGTTATCTCTAGGAAAGCATCATTCAGGTCTACTACAATAAAATCAAAGTCATCTGATGTGAGGGTAGTCTCAAATTTAGTCTTGGTGGATTTCATTTTCTTTCAAGATGAGGGTTTCAGTGGGGAAAATTTCCTTTTCTTTGAGGGTTCCTCCTCATCTCTAGGTGGTGTAACATATCCTTTCTTTTTTTCAGCGACTACACCATCTATTTCTCTGCCATCTCTTCCTTTCTCTACTGATATGGAAGCAGTCTTCGCAGAGGTACTGCTTACATCTTGTCCATCTTAATTCTTCTTTGTCTTTCTTGATCTAGGGGTATCATGCACTACTTCAGGACTGTCAATATCAGATATCTTCATGGGGTTTGTTGGGATGAGGAGGTCCACTGACCATTCCTTGGTGATTTCCTCCAAATCCTCCTCCTTCAACTTGTAGTATGATTGCAGTTGTTGTTTATGCTCATCAATGCACACTATGATATAGATGAAATGGTGGTCCATGGTGAATTTCATCAAGGGCCTAAATATATGGAGAGTGTTTGAGGTTATACGAGGCTCATACTAGATGGTTGTCTTCTGTTGGTTGTAATAAGTATGTAAGACGACATTTGACTACCACTGTTTATTCATGTCGTTTGATTTCCACAATGTACTGAACTTCACAACCAGAGGTTCGAACTTCTTTATGTCCAAGAAGGTTTCACCTTCTGGAATCTCCCATGTGATGAAAGCGACTAGTATGAGAATCCAAATGAAGTGGAACTCATATCTATGGTCCTGTGCTTCCCTTTAGTCAAATTCCAACTGGTTTACCAGGTACTGCACCCAATTCATCTAAAGTCCTTATGCACACTTCGCTGCGAGGTCGACTATGAACCCCATGGCTTAGGTGGGTCGATTATTTTGCACCAACTTTCTTGTGATCAATTGACATGCTAGGCACACTATGCCTCTATGGATATAATCTACCTTGTATCCTCACATGCCTTTCTCAACATTTCCATAAGTGTCCTTAATATTCTACGCAAGAGCGCGATCCATGCTCTTTCCGGGGTAGAAATCTTTTGGGTCAAGGCCTTGCATCCTTAGCTTAGTGATCTGATTGATCAATGTTGAATCCATTTTGATGCAGTGGTTCAACCACAAATATCTACCATGGTAGCAAGACAACAACAACTTGATGCATGTGTTCACTTCTTTGTGCCTACCAAAGTGAGGAATATTCATGACATTGAGTAGTGTGGATTGCATGAGGTTCATGTTCCATGATTGGGGGATGATCTTTGAGTTCTTTCCCTTGGTTCTTGTTAGATATTATGTAGGGAAAGATTTTTGTACACCTTCCTTTCATCGAGGTTGAAGTCGCTAAACTTCAACGTTGTGATCTTATCTTGGTCTACGCATACTATGTGTATCCCTTTTAGGAGGTACATAGTGACCAAAGCATACTCAAATTATCTGAGCACATTGTCATGATTTATTGCGCTTCTCAGAGGTGGTAGATAGGTGGGTAGTATACTCGAGATTAACTTAGCATTTGAAAGATCATCCTTATGCTTAGTTCTCTTTTCATTGACTGGCCAGGATGGACCAGCTGGAGCAGTGGATGGAGAGGTCAACAGTCCTCTCCTCAAAGATTCTTGTACACGTGTAGACACTCCTCTCTCTGACATGACTCTTTCATTCATTAAGTTGAGGATAACTTTCGTTACTGATTATTCAACTTTAGTGAACTTGTTGGAAATATGCACTTGGGATTAAAATTATCAGGGTCACAATGATATTAGATATGGCACTAGAACAAACAACAATAGCACAATGATCATTGTATACAATTCACTTATTCTATGGGCTTCAAATTCTTAGTTAGAAAAAGTGTTCTCCGTGCATGGTGCAATGGGATAAGTAGGAAACTCAGGAACGGTTCACTTGCAACGATTATGGGCCTCCATTAACTCTTGTTTCATCTGTTATGGCACAATCTAACGGTTTATTGATGGACCTTTATTGCCTTTCTAGCCATTTGGAGAATTGATCAAACAGTTATAATATCCCCAACAACTATATTGCTTCGTCATGGTGAAGTGTCATGTGTCGTTGTTTTGATATCCTGGTGAAGCTCCAATTCTGCATATTTTCTATCTGTGAAGTTCTTTCTAGAACCTTCTACAACTTATCTCTCTTCTTACTTTTCTTCCTAGCCTTTTTCCCAGTGAGCTTTGTCTCAATAGTTCATTTTCCATTATTATTCTTATCTTCTTTTAACATAGTCACTGCGTGTTGTTGAGGTTCTTTCCTAGGATTCAGGGGAAAAACCTCTTCTTTATCCGAGATTGGTAATTCAGTCTCCTATGGGTCTTATAATGTTCTTGAAGCTTCAACATCTAGGTTTCTAGTGTTAAATAGCTTCGATCTATTCTCCTGTTCTTCGATCAAGTGTGTGATCCTCCTGGTCATGAAATATTTTAACTCCTATTTCTTCTACTCCAAGACTTCTTCTTATTTCTTTCGTCTATATTGATCTCTGTCAATCCATGATTTTTCTATTAACATGGTAAATGTGGTGTTGTCCTCAATAAATTGAATAATCTCAAAATCTTCCTCTGTCGAAGTTCCATTGATGGTCATAGGTATCTGAGTGAGCCTTCCACATAGGTTTACCAGTTTTCCTCTAAATAGCCCTAGTCCTCTTAATGAAGGGATCATAGAAGGAATTCCTATAGCTTCCCAAGTTCTCTCTATCATGATATTCACCTGTTTTTCCTCATCTAGGACACAGTCAATGTTGAAGTATCCTATTATTTCTTTGATCCATTCCTTTTCTTTAAAGATCTCTTATAATATAACATGTCGGTGGTCATCCAAGATGTCTTTCATCTGTATCAATACCTTCTTTGATTCTTTTTGGGGTTCTGCTATAGCCTTATTTTCTAGATCTGCCTTAGGGTTTTCTTGATTTAGATTCATTCCTTCAAGCTTAGAAATCATTCTAGTGAAATCCAACACTTCATGATCCACATGTTTGCAACAAAGACAACTAGGTCTTCTCCTAGGGAATTCTTTAGCAATATGTCTCAGTTTTCTGCAACTGTAACATAGGGTTAATCATCTCTTTCTTTTAAATGATCCCCAACCTCTTTTGTACCACACACTAGGATCATAGGAGCTAACCTACAATAAATTATTTATGGGATCATGCATCCATTCATTAGTCCAAACATTATTTCAATGCATAGGTATAGCATATTTTTCACTATTTTTCTCATATCTATTAACATCAAATATTCTTTCATCTATCAATACCCTAGTTTTCAAACTAGGACAAATTTTATTAAACATACCGAGATCCATACTCTAGAAACAAAAAATTTCACTTATCTTACTTCTACAAAGAACAAAGCTTCTAGATCTAAAAATTTTAACTATTCTTACCTTTATTAGATCACAAATCTTGCAGGTCTTACCTCTTTTAATCAGAAATGATCACTTTTACCTTTCTTAGAGAACAAAGCTTCCATATCTTACCTCTTTTCTTCAGATCCGGTCTCCTTTCTTCAGATTGAGATTCTTTCTTTAGGATGGAGCTTCCACAATTTTATGATCAATATTTTCACAGAGCTTCTTGTTTCTCAGTTCCCAACAATCACAGTTCTAGGTCTCGACCAACATTTGGAATTAACTTCCAAAACTTGGTCAAGGGACAACATTTGGAATTAACTTCTATGTATTGGGTTGAATAGGGGTAAAATAAACAATAAATGCATATCCTTAAGGTGCCATTCTTTTTCTTCCAAAAGAGTGTTATCACTCTCCAAGGTGAGACAATTCGGTGTATGTATTATACATTTGCAATTATTTTAATTCTAGTGTGCTCATCCTATAACCATTTTTGGATACTGGGGAAACTCTATGAATTAATTCAATAGAGAATTCTATGTTTCTCTTGGGTGGAAAGCTTTCTATCTTCCCAAACACATCTTCATATTGTTATAGACCTAAAAAATATTCAATACATGTAAGACATGAAAATGTCTTGTTATGATAATCTAACATAGCATGATGATGATCCAACCAACACATTCCAATTAATATATCATAATAAACAAATGGTATGATATTAAGATCTATAATTGTGTTTATGTCATTAAGTTCTATGGGGTAGCACATAAAATTCTCATTAATTCTTCTTTTGGTCCTGGTAGATAACTATACCAACTCTGATTTTTGAAGTTTATTCACATTCTAATGAAATATATCCAATATATTAGGACCTATTTAATTATGAATTGCACATTAGTCAATTAAAATAGCAACATGATGATTGATAATATTACCTTCTACCTCAATCATATGAGACTGAGGTTTTACATGTCAATTCACTAGGGATGCATATATCCTTGGAACACTTCTACCCACATATATTATATTGTCTTCCTGAATATTGTGTACATTCCTCATTATATCCACTCTATGATGACAATCTATGTACCTATTATCTCCCTTACAACCCCAACACTTGATTGGTCATATTTCTCTTTTCCCCAAATATTCTACCATGTTGGACTCACTCAGATATGGATAGCATTGATGATAGGAATTAGATTTGTTCCTAAGAAAAGGTGTCTTCAATACTTTTTTCCTTTGATCCACTTTATCATTTTTATTATCTCTCCAATAATTCAACACCATTGATATTCCTTTCTTCCTCTCATATAGGTGTTTGTCCCTCCTAATGGCCTCCTCTAGAGTCATAAGTTCATTAAATTGAATCCTATATCTATAAAATGATGGACTTGTCCACTAAAGAATATATGAATTTTAACTTTATCGTCCTTGATGAATATCACATACCTCAAAAACTCTAATAATTTCTTCTCATATTCTTCTATAGTCCGATTCCCTAGATTGAGTTCAAATAAATATTGTATATTCTTGTGATAATAATTCTCTGAGAGGTATTTCTATTGGAAATAACTTTTAAATTTATTACAACAGGCCTTATTTTTATTAATGTTCTTGAGTTTCTTCAGTTGGTCCCACCACATAGAAGCTTTCCCTTGAATATGATAGATGGAAATCCTTGCTTCCAAATTAGATGAATAATTATGAAACTAAAAATAATTTCTAATTCCAAGTAACTATGATGAAGGAGCATCCTTTCCACCTCAGCAAGAGCGATATATTCAACACATCAGTGCGGATTCAAGAATGGAGAGAGGTTCTAGCCCTCTCATTTTTCCTTGAATTTAAAAATTCAATGCAATAAATTGTTATTAAATGTTGTAAGACTTGAGCAGAGCGAGTTGATGCCTTTGTAAGGGCTGTAGATAGAGTCACCTTTAATGTATGACCGTAGGTTGATCTATATCCAATTTGGAATAGATTTTCATTTATTGTAATAAGCCTCAATAGATAGGCATTTTAATGGTGATTAGACACCACTAGTGTAGTGTGGATGGAAGGCTCAAGGAGCCCTTATTTTGTAAAATCATTGTCATCAATTTTCATATTATTGGAGTTCGGAGAAGGAGGAGAGAGAGGAGACTCTGTTGCAGTCCAAGCTTGCACATATTATAGACAAACATTCAGATATTAATATTAAATAGAAGATTTTATTGTTTATGAGTTTATGTGTGGTGAATGTTTGTTTTATGAATGTCATCTATGTGTTTTATGAATACATGTTGTATATGTATGTTATAGGTTTCATTTATAGGGATAAGATATACTTCACTATCTTTATATGATTTTTTTGGGTTATTATGGGTTCTTTTAGGCTAAGTGAAAGGAGTGCACAATAGATTATTGAGAACACTCTGAGGCAGCGAAAGGAGTGAGCATCTAAATTTCAAATTGAATTCAAAGGAGAATATGCAAGGAGGGAACACTAGCATAATTACAGAATCATAGAGGATCCTCAAGGTTATTGAATACCTTGGAGGATAAATTGTGCAAAGAAGAGGCATAAAATAGACTTGATGAATATTTTGTAGATCTCTTCCATGTGGGCATTGAGTGGGTACAAGGTGTCCACAGGGTTGACATTCGGCTAAGTGTCAAGGAAAAATTCTGAGAATTTTACAATTTTCGAGGAGGAACAAGCTCAGAAGAGATAGCGGATTTAAATTTTTTAGTAGGGAGGAGCCCAATGAAAATTTCACAATCAATGAGAAACATCCATTTAGAGGAATCAAGGTCTTTCCAAATCTTGAGATCTAGGAGAGTTGCATGGAGGATAGTCTTAAAATCCTTCAACATTTCATGTATTCAGAGGTTTGAAAGTGTTTAAGCAGATGGATTACCGAAGTGCGGAAGAGACAAAGTGAAATCCTAGCCATCAGTATCAAGGAGGGTACGTTACAGTAGATCATAAATTATGGGAGATAAATCTCCGAAAGATTTGCATGGAGAGAAGAATAATTATCATGAAGTCGCAAAGGCCTAAGAAATCTAGACCATTGGATCCAGAAGGACACATGGTGTAAATTCGTTTAATTCATAAGAATATCTCTTCATAGGAAAGAGAGAGTGATGAAGCCAAAACTCCCAAATCCTGAAGTAGTGAAGTAAATCGTGGTTGTCAAACTGAGAAGGACACTTGTCATTAAATCGTGGAATACAAAAGTCTGTACTCTAGAAAATAAAGGAGGAAGTGGATTCATTGAGTATAAGTCGTCTGAAGCTCCATAAGTAAGAAGAAAACCTATCCGTCAGTTGTTTGGACACGTGGCATCATATCCATAACTTCGGAGATACGACACTTCGGGGATATTGGACAATAAATTCCTGAAGGTTGAAAGTCCCAAAGGTCAAATTCAATAGGTTCTGATAACTGCAAGGAACTCATTTCAATAAAATGTGTAGGATCACTAATATAATGTCTCAAAACATATACGTGAAACAAATCATGCATACACCTCAAAGAATCAGGCAAGGCTAGTTGATAGGCCACGGGCCCCTTTTCATCCACAATATCAAAATTTCCCATGAACCTAGGAGAGATTTTATCTCCCTTTCCAAACTTGATCGAAAACTATGTAGTTTAACCCACAAGAAGACTCGATCGCCAACCTCATAACTATGGTCGACACGGTGCACATCGACATAACTCTTCTGTTGATCCTACGCTTCTTTAATACTTTGTATTATTGTTTTCATTTTATCTTCCATTTATTGGATCGCTTCTAGTCCCACCAGGACCCTATCCTCAAGACGATCCCAACTTAAAGGCGTCCGACATGGTTGCCCGTAAAGAAACTCAAAAGGCTCCATATTAATGGTTCTTTGGTAACTGTTGTTATAAGCGAATTCCACCAGTGGAAAGAATTCTTCCCAATGCTTTTGTTGGTCCATAATGTACATGTGCAGCATGTCCTCTAAGGTTTGGTTCATTCGTTCGGTCTACTAGTCAGTATCCAAGTGGTAAGCACTACTGAAGTTAAGTTGAGTTCCCAAGGCCTCTTGGAAACTCATCCAAAATCGTCTAGTAAACACCAATCCTTAATCAGATATAATCCTCCTAGTCATGCCATGCATCCTCACAATCGTGTTGATGAAAACTCTAGCTATGTCAGGTTCCTAATAAGTCATACGCACAAGAATAAAGTGAGCACTCTTTTTCAGAGTCTCTACTACTACAAAAAGTGAGTCGTGTCTCCTTGTCGTCAGTGGAAATCCAACAATAAAATCCATTGAAATAACCTCCCATTTCGATTCTGGAATAGTGTGTTGTTGTAGTAATCCTGCTAGATGTCTATGTTCATCCTTCATCTACTGACATTCTAGACATCTGGCCACATAGTTGACTATATCTTCCTTCATTTCCTTCCAGAAGAATAAGGGTTTAAGGTTTTCCCTCATCTTCTTGAATCCTTGGTGAGCCATGTACACTGTTCTATGAGCCTCATTTAGGATCAAACTCCTCAAATTGTCATTTGGTGGTACGTAAATATGATTTTTAAACATCAATAATCCATTGTTGTCAAACGTAAATCCTTCAAATCTTGGTACCATCATCATGTTTTGTTTGATAAAACCCTTGACCTCTTTGTACCAGTCATCGTCATGTTGTAAAGTTAGAATATTTTCACATAGATTTGTCTGAAGAGGCAACACTGAAAAGATGTGTGGTCTTCGACTCAATGCATCTGCCACTAGGTTCATTGTTCCTTTTATGTAAGTAATCTCGAAGTCTTACTCGCTAAGTAATTCCAACCAACCTCGTTGTCACGCGTTCGGGTCTCTTTATGTAAATATGCATTGTAGTCCACATTGGTATGTTGATCCATAGGATCTTTTAATGATTATGGTTGTGTTTTAATTTTGCATGCGTTAATTATCCAATTCAGAAGCTTAATGAAACAATGAGAAAAAGAGAGGAATTATGACAGCCATATACACATATGCAGATCTGAAATGAAATAATATACAACAAACCATAACACAAGAATTGATAACGGAGTTCGGCACAACTTTTGCCAACGTCTTCGGGCCGTTCTCTTTGTGGGGGAGGCTTCTTTATTTATGTTCAAAAGATAAAAAAATACATCGCAGCAGTGCCAATTGGCTACAATACCAATCTGGTCATGTTCTTCCAGATCTCAAGAACCCTGCAAACAAAACGACATGCAAAACGGACGTCTGGAGCTCCCAAAAATGGCCCGCAAGCGTCTGCTCCTCAATAGCTTCCCTGCATAAAAATGTCTTTGGCTTGGCTTCCCTTCAGCATAAATCTTCTCTGATTGTTCTCTAACTATCCTCCATGGCCTCAAACAGGCCTGGTTTTTAAAGATCTAAATTTGGTTATTCATTCCCAACTTCCTCTAAAAATTTGGGCTCCAAAAATGTCCAATATCTCCCAAAAATGGAGAAAATCCATTATTAACAGGCTTAAAATCATTGAAAATCCCAAAACTATATAAAAAAAACCATTTTTGTATAAAATTAGGTGCAACCCTTTTCGACGCACGCTTTTGGTCATGTGGGTGAGTGGCCATGTGGCCAAGCGCTTCAACTGTACGCAAGCCCCCTGTCCGGGATGGCTCCTGGTCATCGACATGGTCTATGGAACCACCAACTAACTATATATAACCCTCGCACCCTTTTGGTGAATGGCCCCGGGTCCTGTAGGATCCACCCAGGATCCGAGGGCTCGATCATATCCACACACACCCACAATTTTAAACCCCGCACTCCCGGTTACATGGGCGGTCACGATCGTGTTGTTTGTGCTGAGGGCTAGGGATAAGCCCCAGCCCTTTCCTCCTCCGAATAATACTTTATTCAAATATAAATAATCACTTGATCATATAGGTGTTAATAAACACCCATGGGGTGGGCGGTTAGCCCGGTCCTACCAGTCCACAGCCCGGAGGATAGGTCGGGGGTTCAACCCCGAGGAAAACCATAAACTTTTACACAAACAATGAACCAACCACATGGTGCCATGTGGAAGCTCATGATTGGGCCACATGGCGCATTAACCACCAACCAAAAAATTGAAAGTGTAAAATTCCATATGGTCCATGTCACCTGCCATGTTCCCTACCACCGTACCTGTCCAATCACCTGCTGACATCATCCTGTGCCACGTGTCACCCTTACAGTGGTGACATGTGTCACCCATAGATTGGTCCAGTTGTCTGCCATACGTCGCATCACCTGCCACGTGTTGTCACCCAGGGCTACCACATCATCTGTATGGTCATACGACCTATATATTCATCATACCACGTGGCACTGTACGGACTGTACGGACTATACAATCATCCCTTTTTTTTTGCCTGTTTGGGTTTTCGGACATAATGCGATATGTTTTGCATACAGAGCCCATTTGACGAAGTAAATATATGGCCGAAATCAAGAAGATGAGACAGACGCAATGGCATTGGTTTTGTTGGATTCCGAGCACTTTAATTTTTGAGCCTTTTTGAGCCCTGTCAGGCTTCTGGATCCGATTTTGGATCACACCTCCCCACTAAAAGACCTTATGGTCCCCAAAAGGTTACAGACCAGTCAACAAACTCGGGATAGGCCACCCGACTTGTTCTCTGTCTATGAACTCTATCTTGTGCACCTATCTCATCAAGATCAACTGTAACACAATCATGACAATTGACAGTATATTGTTAGCCATTTGAACCCTGTTACATCTTACTAAAGCCACTATCATCCATGTAGAAAAAATTACTAATGACAACATCAAAAAGACGACTGCAAATGAGCTGATATACTTGAGATATTTGCATGACATGAACTTATATTGAAGCAACTTATGATTTATTTTCCATTCAACAATCATTTATTGTTCTTTCTTAAGATCAATTACTTCATTTGAAATAATTATTGGTTTGTTGCTTGCTGGCACTGCCTTCTTTAATTGTTCCATTGTTTGAAGTGTTTTATTTTCTTTAATATGATGAGCATGAACCACATAATCTTGACCTGCTTTAGTGAATTGATATTGATTCTTTGTTCTGTAGAAGATTGTCTTACGATCATATAAGTATGGACTACCTAAGACCATTCCACATTCTCTTAATGACACTACATCACATGTTACTTCATGCACATACATAGATGAAATTGCAAATTTGATTGTGCATTGTCTTTTTTTGTGCATTTGATGATGATTTCTTATCCATTTAAGTGTGTAAGGCTTATGATGTAGTTGTGTTTTTAATCCCAATTGCTTAACCAATTCTTCTGAGATTAGATTATATCGAGATCCACTATCGATTAATGTTTCTATCTTAGTGTGTCGCATGATTACCCTTATGTGAAAAAATTTGTTTCTACAATCAATGTCTTCACCAAATTTACCTGTCATACCAACCAATGAGATATTTGATTCATCACCTGAATCTGATCCAAAGTCTGTGGGTTTTGTTGTCGTTTCCACTCTTTGCGTTCCCTTCTTTTCTTTGAACCACTTTGGCCTCTTCTTGGGATGCAACTGCCAACATTTGACCTCATCATGTCCCTCTTTATTGGGATGCTTCCAAGAGGGCTTTCCTTCCTTCCTCATCACTGCATTTGCATTCTTTCCATGTCTTTTCCTCTTTTCCTCTTTCCTTGAAGACGATGATTCCCCTGACACACCTGCTTTCCCTACTTCAATATACGTAGCTTGAACAGAAACCTCATCAAGGTTAGTGTGTCCAAACATGAAAACAATGTTTCTAATATGCGTAGGTAAACCTCCTATATAATTCATAAGAGTTTCTTGTGTTTGTAAAGGGATGTCTAACATTAATGCCATTTTTCAAAATCCATCGGTGTATTCTTGCACTGTTTGTCCTTTTCTTAGTTTTAAAGATTGTCATTCAATTAATGCTTTTTCTTTATAACCCGAAGGATAGAATTGTTTCCTAAGTGCCAAAATGAAACTCTTCCATGATGGAAATAGATTACCCACTTGTTGTGTTCCCTTTTGCAGCTTGATTTTCCACCAGATGAGAGTTGTACCTGCAAGTCTCAAAGATGCCAACTTGATTTGTGTGGCCTCATCCTTGATCTATTGCACACTGCAGTATACCTCCATCTGCCTGATCCAATTGTCAAGTTTTTCTTCATTTACTTCACCATCATATATGGGCAACTCAAATTTAACATCAATTTTTAACAATGGAATTTCATTCTTATTCTTATGTACATTTTTCTTTCCATTAGATTTAGAACTTGAACTTGAAGAAGAAAGAGAAGAAGGAGGTGTTGATGGAGGTGAAGGAGGAATATGAGGATGGTCCTCTTCCTCTTCACTTTTTCCCTTTGAAGACTCACCCAAAACTGGTCTCTTTCGTTCCAAGTAATCCTCATACAAAAATTTCACCATCTCTGACATAGCAAGGAATGTTTTTTGGAACTCTTTCTCATCTTGAGAAATCCCTTCTTCCGATGCCATATTCTCGCTGTGAGAAGCTCTCTTTCTCAATCCAATTAATGGATTCTCTGCAACAAGATCACCTTCTCCACGCTATAGCTTTTCCCTAGTTAACATGCAAAACTCAAATCCAAACGTCAACTAGCTCTGATACCACTTGATCCGTAGGATCTTTTAATGACCATGGTTGAGTTTTAATTTTGCATGCGTTAATTATCCAATTGAGAAGGTTAATTAAAGAATGAGGAAAAGAGAGGAATTATGACAGACATATACACATATGTAGATCTGAAATGAAATAATAGACAACAAACCATAACATGAGAATTGATAACAGAGTTCGACACAACTTTTGCCTACGTCTACGGGCCTTTGTCTCTGTGGGGGAGGATTCTTTATTTCTGTTTAAAATATAAGAAATACATCGCAGCAATGCCAATTGTCTACAAGACTGGTATTTTCATGTTCTTCCAGATCTCAAGAGCCCTACAAAGAAAACGACACGCAAAACGGATGTCTGGAGCTCCCAGAAATGGCCCGCAAGCGTCTGCTCCTCAATAGCTTCCATGCATAAAAATGGCTTTGTCTTGGCTTCCCTTCAACATAACTCTGCTCTGAATGTGATCTGAATTTCCTCCATGGCCTCAAACAGGCCTCGTTTTTATATATATGAAGTTGGTTATCCATCCCCAACTTCCTCCCAAAATTTGGGCTCCAAAAATGTCCAGTATCTCCCAAAAATGGAGAAAATCCATTATTAACAGGCTTAAAATCATTGAAAATCCCAAAGCTATATAAAAAAACCCAGTTTTGTATAAAATTAGGTGCAGCATGTTTCAGCGTCCGCTCTTGGTCATGTGGGGGAGTGGCCATGTGGCCAAGCACTTCAACTGTACGCGAGCCCCCTGTCCGGGATGGCTCCTGGTCATCGACGTGTTCTATGGAACCACGGGCTAACTATATATAACCCCTGTGCCCTTTTGGTGAGTGGACCCAAGTCCTATGGGATCCACCCAATATATGAGGGATAGACCCTATCCACACACACCCGCAAGTTTAAACCCCGCGCTCTCGATTACATGGGCGGTCATAGTCGTGTTGTTTGTGCCGAGGGCTGGGCCTAAGCCCCAACCCTTTCTACCTCCGAATAATACTTTATTACAACATAAATAAGAACTTTTCTATATAGGTGTTAATAAATAACCATGGGGTGGGCGGTTAGACCGATCCTTCCAGTCCACAGCCCGGAGGAGAGGTCGAGGGTTCCACCCCGGGGAAAACCATAAACTTTTACACAAACGACGAACCGACCACAGGGTGCCATGTGCCAACCCATGAATGGGACACGTGGCACATAAACCACCAACCAAAACCTTCCAAGTGTCAAATGTTGGATGGTCCACGTCACCTACCACGTTCCCTGCCACTGTACCTGTCCATTCACCTACTAACGTCATCCCATGCCATGTGTCACCCTTACAGTGGTGGCATGTGTCAGCCATAGATTGGTCCAGTTGTCTACCATATGAAACATCAGTTACCACATGTCATCATCCAGAGCTACCACATCATCTGTACAGTCATACGGCCTGTACAATCATCCTGCCACGTGGCACTGTACAGACTGTACAGACTGTACAGTCATCCCCTTTTTTTTGCATGTTTGGGTTTTCGGACATAATGCGATATCTTTCGCATACGGAGCCCGTTTGACAAAGTAAATATATGGTCGAAATCAAGAAGACAAGACGGACGCAATGGAGTTGGTTTCGTCAGATTTTGAGCACTTTCATTTTTGAGCCTTTTTTAGCCTGTCAGGCTTCTGGATCCGATTCTGGATCATCTGTCTTTAGTTCAAATTTGTGTCCAACAAGGTAGTGTCTCCAAACCTTCAAGTCATATACAATGTCTAACAACTCCAAATCGTGTGTTGCATAGTTCTCCTCATGCCTTCTCAGTTTCCTTGAGAGGTAAACGATCACTCGACGGTCTTGCATCAAGACTCTGCCTAAGCCTTCTTTGGATGCGATAGTTCATACCAAGAAGTATACATCCATGTCAGGGACCTTCAGTATTGACGTTGTTGTCAACAACTCCTTGATCCTCCTAAATTCTTCTGCACATTTCTCAGTCCAAACAAACTTCTTGTTTTTCTTCTGCAATTTCATGATCATATTTTCTATCTTCAAAAATCCCTCGACAAACCGTCGATAGTATCCTACTAAACCCATGAAGCTACACACTTCTGGGACATTTTTCAACGTAGGACTTTCCATAATAGCCTTGACCTTTGTGGGATCCATGATGATACCTTCACCGGAGATGACATGCCCTAAGTAGTGAATCTTCGATTGATAAAATGAGAATTTGGACAACTTCCCATACAATTTTTGCTCTCATAGACACTGTAGCACCAAGCACAAGTTCTCGTCATGATCCTTCGTTGTTTGAGAGTAAATAAAAATATTTTCAATGAGAGAGTAAATCAAAATATCGTCAATGAATACTTGGACGAACTTGTTCAAGTACTCACGGGACACCCCGTTCATCAAACTCATGAATACCCCTAGGGTGTTTGTCATTCCAAATGGTAAAATAGTAAACTCATAATGTCCAAACCTCATCTTACAGAAGGTCTTAGGGACACCATCCTCCTTAATCCATAACTAGTGGTATCTTGATCACAAGTCGATCTTTGAGAACACTGTCGTGCCCTTGATTTGATCAAACAGATCATCAATCCTTGACAATAGATAGTGATTCTTGATCGTTGCCTTGTTCAATTGATGGTAGTCAATGAAAAGCCTCCACGACCCATCCTTCTTTCATATGAAAATAATAGGTGCACCCCATGGTGACACACTTGGAAATATCAGTCCCAGGTCCAACAAATCCCTTAGTTGCATTCTCAACTCCTATAACTCTGGGGTCAACATCTGATAAGGCATTCTCGCAATCGATTCAGTCCCCATTTTTATGTGTATGGTAAAATCCAATTCCCTCTCCGGTGACATCCCAAGTAACTACTCCAGAAAGACATCTGCAAACTCTCTCACCACAAGAAGGTGTTCTAGACCTTCCACTACTCCCTTCTTGTTTAATGCAAGGATCACATAAAGCTTACATCCCTTGTGCATGCTCTTTTGAAGATGAAAGGAAGAGATGAACCTCAGGGAAACTCCCTGGTTCTGTCCTACAATAACGCATATTTTTCCCTCATCATCGACCAAGATCAACCATTTTGTACTAAATTTTAGTATCACCTAATGTGATTCCAATGACTCCATACTGATCATGATGTCATAAGATCCTAATATCATGACGTATAGGTTGGCCCTGGTGAAAAACTCTCCCAGGTTAAGGATACAACCCGTAACCTTTCCTCCATCCTTATGTTTGGCTCCATAAGCCATATCTATGAATCTAAACTCATCCTATTCGACTGCCTTTACCTTAATTATTTTTAGCGTTGCACCATAAATGAAACTCTCGGTAGCACCAGGATCTATCAAAATACTAAGGGTCTGGTCAGCGATGGTACCTGACATCTCGGGCATTGTCGAATGATGCTCTTCCTAGTGGTTATTCACTGCTTCATGAATCTGATGGGCCTTGCCCAAATATCCCACGTTAGTGGGTCTGACTGATCCAGATTCTCTAGTCCTCTCCACAGGGCAGTGGCACTAATAGTGTGGCTCCCCACACGTCCAACACCCCTTCTTCGATCCAGTAGTCCTGGTACCCGAAGTAGAAGATGAGGACCCATCGGCCTGGAATCCAGGTTTGGTCTACTGAATAGGCCTAAATTGCTACTTTTGTGGTCGACGTTGCTAATGATGTTGTGGTCCCCGATAAGGTGTCTGCTGTTGAGGTGTCAGTCCCTGAGGTGTAGTGAAAGTGGATCCTCTCTGTAAGCCATGATATCTGGGTGTATGTCTGGCTGGTGTCTAATGTTGTTGCACACCAGATGACACCTACCTTGCCAGTCTCACTAGATTCCTTCTCTAAACCCTGCTGATAAACTTCTTCTCTTCTGTGAGGTCCTTCTAGACAACATCATGCAAGGTTTGAGGCATTAGAATCCTAACCTTTACACGTATTCTTCCATTAAGGCCTAACATAAAACCTATTGACCTGAAGTTTCTCCATGTTAAGATGCAGAGCATACTAAAGCAAATCCATAAAACAAGATTCATACTCAAGCATCGTACGACCACCTTGTCGTAAGGCATTGAACTCGTTGAGATGATGCTCAATGAATTCCTCTGATAGGTACCTCTCTTGAAACCATTCCTTGAATAGTTCCCATGACAGTTCTTCAACAACCATGTTCAGTTGTTGTAGGAGCATATTCCACCATAGAAGAGTGCATCCCTTCAGTTGAAATACCACCATTTGCACCTTCATGTTGGAGGTATAGTTGGGAAGTGAAAAGCACATCACCATATTCTCCAACCATGCCTCAGCGGTTGCGTCATCCAAAGCACCAAAGAAATCAAGAAATTTGACCTTCTCAAGCTCACGGTGAATGCTACCAGTACCAAACGGATCACACGGTGGACCCTCAGTGGGTGTCAGTGCTCTGGCCTCATCTCTGTCCAAATGGTTGATCGGTGCCTCAAACATGCACTGAAAATATCTCATCATTCCGACCACATCACCTACTACTATCTGCTCATGCCCGACAACCTACTCGTCTCCCTGGGGGTTAGACCTCTCAAGCGTGGATACTATTGGAGGCATCGTACCTCCTCCCCTAGCACCCCGTCATCTACCTCCATGACGTCCTCTAACCATGATTACCTACATGAGTATAGGTCAAATTAATTAGAAACATTATAATCAAATCATATCAGCGAAATATGTAGTGATCCCAATTCATGGGTTGAACATGCTCTGATACCAAGTGTAACATCCCCTTCATTACGGCCATGGGTGAAGATATTTTTTTTATTTTTTTTAAGAATTAAGAGGCAAGAAGGAAACACCGATAATGGTTTAACCACACCATGGACAATGAACAAAAGCACGCAACCTAGGCAACAGGAAACTATGACTCCACTCACTGGCACAAGGGCAACTGAGCAACATGCGCAGAATAACAAGGAGGAATGACTACTCGCTCGACACAACAAGACACTCCTACATGCTAAGGGAAAACTTCCCCTTCCTAACACAATGACGTTGAAGAACAAGACTAGAATCTCAAGGCACACGAACCAAGCACACAAATTCATTCCAACCATGCACCCAAGAAACTTACCATGCTCGACAACACTCCCCAACATGCATCAACTCCAATCAGTTATTCGTTCATTGCTATCCGATTGGATGTGCCATGATCTCCTCATCAGGAATCATGTCATCCCCAGGTGATATATGCGTCGACAACCTTGTCACCACTCATCCTATCAGGACCGAGGACTCTATATAAATCTGACACGCTAGAAACTAAATATCAAAAGGAAAACCACACCCATACCCCAAAAACTAGTTGACGAAATGCGAGAGGAAGAAGACAAGAGTTGACGCAAGCCAATACAAGACATTATCCCTAACCCAACCAATCACCCAGTCTAAACCAGTCAATGATTACAATCTATTTTAACATGCGCTCCAATCTAAACATGGCTCATCAAAGTTACAATTATTCAATAATGCACCTGCTAATTTAACGTTAATACAGTCAATCTTGCAAGTCTAAGTAATCAATACTAAAACTATAATTTTAGATACCATCTAACTAGCCATTGACTTGAATAACAATATTAACAATATTAATGAAGGATGCTACCATTATAACAGTTATGAAAAATTTAATCTCAACATGTAGTCTAGCTATATTGGACGAACCAACAATACTAGTTGTCTATTATCATTAAGAAGGAACTGCTAACTGTTAACATTGTTGTAGCAATATAACAAGGCAATTAACATGGCAGTTACCTAACGATTAAATTATCGATAACTAGACAATTCACATGATTGTTATCATAATAAGTAATATATCAGTAACAAGGTGATTAACATGTTGATTAACATAACAATTAATATAACAATAACAACGAAATTACATGATTGTTAACATAACAATTAACAACCCAATAACAAGGTGATTACATACTATTAACCATTTAACTTGCTGCGACAATTAATCAATAAGAAGGAATCTGCTGATCATTAACTCACTATAGCAAATAACATGGCAGTTAATATGGAAACTAATATAGCATTTACATTGCAATTTAACATGGCAATTAACAGTAGGAAGGAAACTGCTGACCATTAATATTGTTGTAGCAATTGTTCTGGAAATTAATATGTGATTTAATATAGCATTTATCATTGCAAATAACATGGTAATTAATATGGCCAATAACATCATTGTGGTAATTAAATTTTGGCAGTGAGAATGTTGGGTATAACTCTAAGTGAACGAGAATAAAAGGACAATACAAAACTGTAGAAGGATCAACTCGTGGTCATTCAACAACAACTCATTCAACAATTAAGGCATTTTCATGTCCATTCCAGCAAACACAGTCATCATTCTAACTAGCAATTCATGTCCCTTCAACAACAAACTTAGTCAATCAATTTAGAGGAAAAAACGTGGGTATTTCAAGAAAAATGATGCAGGATAATTGCTCCACGTTATCAAGCATGAGCTAGCCAACACATCAAGTTCACATTCAATGGAGAGGAGAGGTGCAACCTTCTCACCTTAAAATTTCAAATTTTGAAATTGTATTTAATGATTGTAAGACCGAAGAGCCAAAAGCCATGCATGTGCGTAGGATTTAGATAAAGGTTGCCTTAAATGGTTGTAAATATGAGATCTAGATATGATTAAGACTAGACAACCATTCAATGTAATTGAATGTAAATTAATGAGAGTCGGTGAGGATGGAGGGAAGCGCTTGAGGATCCCCTTTCGTAAAAAGATCTTCTTTTGTTTTCCAATAGAGTAGAAGGAAGAGAGGTAGAGAAGAACAAAAGATAGAGATAGGAGAGGAGAGCCGATACTTAGTTGCAGTCTGATCTTGAACACATTGTAATCAGGCATTCTTGATTAATAGAAACAGAGCAGTTTTTCCTACATGTTGTTGTTCATGTGTTTGTGAGTTCATGAATGAATGTCTCTATGTGTTGATGATATGATGTATATGTATGTTAGATGCACATTTGTAGGGATATACATATTTTCATATCTCTTGAGTTCTTTGGTTTTAGGTTTGGATTCTTTGTGGTTTCATGCAAGAGTGCATGAAAGAGTACTGCGGTCTCTGAAAACTAGTGCAAGGAGTGCACTTCTGAATTCTGCAGAATTTCAGAAAAAGACGTGCCAGGAGGGCACACCAGCTGAAGTCATTGACTCACAGAGGAAGCCTCAAGGTTGTTGAACACCATGAAGGAGAAACTGTGTAGAGGAGAGCACAGAGAGGAAAAGAAGAATTGCTGAGAATTCTGTAAAGGCTCTGCCAGGAGGGCATTGAGAAAATGCACAGGATGCATTGAGCCAGTGCATAGAGTGCACTTATGAATTCTCCTAAATTTGGATAGAGTTTTTACAGGAGGGAACACCAGAGGAAGTATTAGATCCAGGGGGAAACCTTGGAGGTAAGACTGTGTAGAGGAAGGCATAGAGATAACAAAATCACTAAGGGTTCTATGGAAACTCTTCCAGGAGGGCATTGAGCAGTTGCATAGAGTGCATCGAGAAGAAATCTCTTTCAAGTTCTGAGATAAGAGAAGTGTCAAGGAGAAAAACTTAGAGAGTTACTGAATACTTTTTTAAGCTTAGCAAGGAGGGCTTGAGGAGAAGTTCATCAAGAGGACACAAGATTTCCCTTTGAGGACATAGAAGGGTGAGTCCCCTAGAGGCTCGGGTAAATAAAGCTCAAGATGGATAACACAATTGTGTGCAGGGACCCTGGAAGGAGTGTAGAGGTCGTGAAACCTTTTGAGGTTTCAAAGTTAACAAAGATCAGGATGGATAGAGTTCCTAGAATGTAGGTGATATCCAAGGGAATTGAGCTCGCAAAGGAAGAAAAGGTTGAGGCCTTTGAAACTTCATAAAATCTCCCAAGGAGAGGAAGGAAGTTCTCAAGCTCAGGAGGGAGCATAGCTGCTATTAGATCAGATGGAGAGGTGAGATATGGACTATCAAGTTTCACCTCTAGACAACAGGAGGACAGATCACAAGGAAGAGAAATAGATTTGGGTCATCAGATCTAGTGCAAAGGACCGATAGCCGTCAGATCCGGAGGAAGCCGGACGGAGTTTAACCTCTTGGAGGTCACGTAGGAGAAGAGATAAGAACAGACGGTGGAGAGACTTCATGGAGAAGTTTCGAAATACCATGGACCGTTAGATCTCATATATCTATGAGAAGGTTAAGGTTGAGTGTTGCTTAGAATTTTGACATTTCAGCATTTCGGGGTTCATCATTTCGGCCATCCCGATGAGAAGGAGCTAGGGCACTTTGCATTGAAAACCGCAAAGTCATGAAACATGATGTGTTCTTGGAGAAGGGCATGGTCACAGAGGAAGCAGCCACATGGACTGAAGTTTGGTCAAGAGTTAACAGTCGTTGATCCCATTTTGACATTTCGACATTTTGGAGTTTGAGGTTTGGAGCGACAAGTGATTTTGGAATCATTGCATCGTGAACTCCCGGTTCAAGGAACCTCGAAGCATCTAGACCATTTGATCCAATTGATCAAGAGTCGTTGGATATCATGTGTGAATTCCCATATCGAAATTCAGGGATTGGAGTGACAAGTGATTTTTGGAGTCACTGCATCATGAACTCCCGGTTCATGAAATCCTGAAAAGATCTGAGCCATTTTGGGAATTCAGGGATTCTGACACTAGGGATTCAAAAGGGAAAGGAGTGAAGAATCCAAAGTCCGTTAAGTCCTTTTTGGCATTCTATGACCTGGGTGTTTAAGAGGCCAGGATTTAGGAGACATGGAGTCACGACTCGCGATATCATGAAATCCTGAAAGCATTTCGGAGGAATAGCACCCCTTTTCAACAATTCGGCATTTCAGGGTTTGAAAAGTAGAGGAGGCTGTGGTTTGCGTCACTATATTTGAAACTCCCAGTTACTGAAATCCTGATACAACCAGGACTGTTGGGTCGAGGGAGAACTCTATTTCGATTTTAGTGAGAAGGAGGTGAAGACTCAGGCCTGGTGCACGTTCTGCAAGTGGGGTTTTTGTGAAGGTCTGAGGATCAAATTTGTGGGGTTCCAGTGATGGCCCGAAAAAACTATTTTAGTTCTATGGATTCAAAGAAGATCGATCCTGTGCAGATATTGGCCCGAGAGTCAGGGGTTTTCATCAGTTATGGTATCAGAGCTTGATTTTGTCAGTATATTGCAAGCAGAGTAATATATATTTTTGAAGCTCTGTGATGATTGTTGCAAGGTGCACAACACTTAATAGACAGTTAGGAGGACTGTAGGAAAGGCTGGAAGCACTCACGATTGCAGAGTGACAACAACAAGTTTTCTACGAGGGAAGACAAGAACAGGAAGATGGCTACTAAATGCCATGGAAGTGGTGGAAAGAAGAACCAACAAAAGAAGAGAAAAGATGAGATGGATAAATAATTCGCCAAGATAAGAGCAAGGATGGAGGAGCTTGCATTGTGAGTGAAACAGGATGAAAAGACACATTGGGTATATGAATGTCCCGTGAAGAGAAATTTGGAGTGTCCAGTAAAGAAATTGTTGGTCAGAGGACAATGAAAGATATTGAAGGAATGGCTGAGGTATGTGGAAAGCCTCAGAGATGAAGAAGAGATGGTTCATGCCTGTGAACCAGAAGCTGGGAGAAATCTCAGTGATGATGAAGAAGAGAGATCGAGTGGAGATATCATAGACTTCCAAGTGGGAAAGGGAGAGTAGATGAACTCAGAGGTGAGTTCATATCGGCAATAGGAGCTGACAGAGAAGGAAGGTTAGAAAATTATTCTGATCATTGGAGGAATTCGGATATTCCTACCAAGCTACGAAGACAAGACCAAGGAAGATGTTGCAGGTACAACAATAGAAGGACAGCCAATAGATATTGTCAAAGAGAAAGAATAATCGAGGAAAACATCAGGAGATACCCCAGTAGAAGGAGAAGAATATGAGAATTCATAAGAATGGATCAAATATTTTAGCCAGGTAGTTGAAACAAATACACATGCCACACTGAAGCTAACAACAAAAGAAGAGCATGAAGATAAGATGCTCACTCCATGGGAGAAGGAGTTAGAAATGATGGAGGATTGGTTGAATCATCCAGAGCCAGTAGATGACTACCATGAGAAGATAGTCATGCACATGTTAGAAGAAGAGAATTCAGAGGAATTTCTTAGAAATTTCAGCCAAGGAGCTGAACAAATGATAACTGCAGTGTCGAGGCATGCAACAGAAGATGAAGAAAAATTACAGTCTGGAGAGTAGCTGGAGGAAGTTGTAGCTGAACCAACAGAATAAATGGAATAAGATAATATGTCAAAGAAGGTGATTAAATAGCAGGTCAGTCAAGAAAATAAGACTGCAGAGCTGAATTTTGTAGCAGGGTGGCAAGTTGAGGCCACAGAGGAAAAAGTTGGCATGGGAGATCTAGTTGATATACCCATTTTCCCTGGGAGAAGTTGGATGAGGATATTGAAGGAATTAGAAGGCTGATGTTGAAGTCAGCACTGGAAGAAGTTAGCGAAGAGAAGATGGACATAAAATATCCTATAAGAGCAGAAGAGAAACAACAACATCAATGAAGTAGTGGAGCAGATGGAAAACTCTAGAGAACTGTTAGGGATCCAGGTGGATTTCAACAACGTTGTTGGGAAGCTCATGAGTAGGAGCTCATGATTTTTGTAGCTGAGGAGTATGATGCAGGAGCATCGCTCCACGTCATCAAGCACCAGCCAACTTTCACATCAAGTGCACATTCAATGGAGAGGAGAGGCGCAACCCTCTCACTTTCAAATTTCAAATTTTGAAATTGTATTTAATGATTGTAAGACTGAAGAGACAAAAGACATGCATGTGTGAAAGCTTTAGATAAAGGTTGTCTTAAATGGTTGAAATCCTGAGATCTAGATCCAATTTGGACTAGACAACCATTCAATCTAGTTGAATGTAAATTAATGAGAGTTGGTGAGGATGGAGGGAAGTGCTCGAGGAGCTCCTTTTGTAAAAAGATATTCTTTTGTTTTACAGTAGAGTAGAAGGAGGAGAGGTAGAGAAGAACATAAGATAGATATAGGAGAGGAGAGTCGAGAATCAATTGCAGTCTGAGCTCGAACACATCGTAATCAAGAATTCTTGATTAATAAAAACATAGTAGTTTTTCCTGCATGTTGTTGTTCATGTGTTTGTGAGTTCATGAATGAATGTCTCTATGTGTTGATGATATGCTGTAGATGTATGTTAGATGTGCATTTGAAGGGATAGACATATTTTCATATCTGTTGAGTTATTTTATTTTAGGTTTGGATTCTTTGTGGTTTCATGCAAAAGTGCACGATAGAGTACTGCGGTCTATGAAAACCAGTGCAAGGAGTGCACTTCTGAATTCTGTGAAATTTCAGACAAAGACATGTCAGGAGGGCACACTAGCTGAAGTCATTGACAGAAGGAGGAAGCCTCAAAGCTGTTGAACACCTTGAAGGAGAAACTGTGTAGAGGAGAGCACAGAGAGGACAAGCAAAATTGTTGAGAATTTTGTAAAGGCTCTGCTAGGAGGGCATTGAGCAAATGCACAAGATGCATTGAGCTAGTGCATATAGTGCATTTCTGAATTTGACTGAATTTTGATAGATTTATGCCAGGAGGGAACACCAGAGGAAGTATTAGACCCAGGAAGAAACCTCAAGGTTGTTGAACACCTTGGAGGTAACACTATGCAGAGGAAGGAATAGAGATAACATAATCACTGAGGGTTCTATGGAAACTCTTCTAGGAGGGCATTCAGTAATTTCATAGAGTGCACCGAGAAGAACTCTGTTTCAAGTTCTGAGATAATAGAAGTGACAAGGAGAGACACTTACATAGTTACTAAATACTCTGTCAATCTCAGTAAGGAAGGCTTGAGAAGAAGGTCATCAGGGGGACACTAGATTTCCGTTTGAGGACACGGAAGGGTGAGTCCCCTAGAGGCTCAGGTAATTAAATCTCAGGATCGATAGCACAGTTGAGTGCAGGGACCCTGCAAGGAGTGTAGAGGTCGTGAAACCTTTTGAGGTTTCAGAGTGAACAAAGATCAGGAGGGATAGCGTTCCTAGAATGTAGGCGATATCCAAGGGAATTGAGCTCACAGAGGAATCAAAGGTTAAGGCCTTTGAAACTTCAGAAAATATCCCAAGGGGAGGAAGAAAGTTCTCAAGATTAGGAGGGAGCACAGGTGCCATTAGATTAGCTGGAGGGGCAAGATATGGACCGTCGAGTTTCATGTCTAGACAATAGGAGGAGAGAACACAAGGAAGAGAAATATATCTGGGCTGACATATCTAGTGAAAAGGACCGATAGCCATCAAGTCTGAAGGAAGGCACACAGAGTTTAACCTCTAGGAGGTCACGTAGGAGAAGAGATGAAAACAAACGGTGGAGACGCTTCATGGAGAAGTGCCGAAATCCCATGGACCATTGGATCTAACATATCTGTGAGAAGGTTAAGGCTAAGTGTTTTTTAGCATTTCAACATTTTGGCATTTCATGGTTTTGCGTTTCAGTAATACCGATGACAAGGAGTTGGGGCACTTTGCATTGAAAACCCCAAAGTCATGAAACATGACATGTTCTTGGAGCAAGGCATGGTCATGGAGGAAGCAACCACATGGATTGATGTTTGGTCAGGAGTTAACCGCCATTGAGCCTATTTCGACATTTCGACATTTCAGAGTTTGGGGTTTGGAGCGGCAAATGATTTTGGAATCACTGTATAATGAACTCCCAGTTCACGAAACTCCGAAGGATCTGGACCATTTGATCCAACTCATCGAGATTCGTTGGATCTCTTGTGAAAATTCCCATATCGAAATTTGGGGATTGGAGTGACAAGTGATTTTTGGAGACATTGCGTCATGAAATCCCGGTTCGTGAAATCCTGAAAAGATCTAAGACATTTTGAGAATTTGGGGATTTGAAAGGGAAAGGAGTGAAGGAGCCAAATCCCATTAATCCCTTTTCAAAATTTTGGGACCCGGGTGTTCGAGAGGCCAGGAGTCAAGAGACGTGGAGTCTCGACTTG
The DNA here is from genome assembly GCA_009831015.1 of Picea engelmannii. Classification (NCBI taxonomy): domain Eukaryota; kingdom Viridiplantae; phylum Streptophyta; class Pinopsida; order Pinales; family Pinaceae; genus Picea; species Picea engelmannii. The sequence goes on from ML812832.1 coordinate 95,628, forward strand.
CGATATCACGAAATCTTGAAAGCATTTGGAGGAATAGCACCCCTTTTCAGCATTTCAACATTTCGGGGTTTGGAAAGTAGAGGAGGCAATGGTTTGGGTCATTGTATTTCAAAATATTGGTTACCGAAATCCTGATACAGCCAAGACCATTGGGTCGAGGGAGAACTCCATTTCGAGTTTGGTGAGAAGGAGGTGAAGACTCATGCCTTGTGTACGTTGTGCAGGTGGGGTTTTCATGAAGGATTTGTGGATCGAATTCGTGAGGTTCCAGTGAGGGCCCTAAAGAACTATTTCAGTTCTATAGATTCAAAGAAGATCAATCCTGTGCGGATCTTGGCCCGAGGGTTGGGGGTCTGCATCAAACAATCTTTGTCAACTTTTAAAAGAAAAAGTGTGGGCATTTCAACAACAATCTCAGTCAACTTTTAAAATAAAAAACGTGGGCATTTCAACAACAATCTCTTTCAACTTGTAAAATAAAAAACGTGGGCATTTCAACAACAATCTCTATCTACTTTTAAAAGAAAAAACGTGGGCATTTCAACAACAATATCTGTGATATTTTAAATGAAAAAACATGTGAATTTCAACAACAATCTCCGTCAACTTGTAAAAGAAAAAATGTGGGCCTTTCAAAAGCAATCTCTGTCTACTTTTAAATGAAAAAACATGGGCATTTCAAAAACAATCTTTGTCAAATTTTAAAAGAAAAAATGTGGGCATTTCAACAACAATCTCTATCAACTTTTAAAATAAAAAAAATGTGGGCACTTCAACGAAAATATCAGACACATTTTAAATGGAAAAATTGTGGTTTCCCTTTGTCATTTCCCATATTCCAAATGAAAACGCATACAAGAATGACCAAAACGCCCTTCCCTTACTAGGATACCAATTATAATAACACATACAGGGAAATGATTTCATTTTTCCATTGCCAGGATACCAATACAACACAGACATGAATAACACAATTTTCTTTTTTTGCATTTCCAAGATACCAAATATAAAAAAGAAAATAGGGAATCAAATTGTTTTTCCATTGCCAAAGTACCAATACAATGCAGACATGATAACAAATAAAAACCTTTTTCCATTCCAGGATACCAATACAAAAATGCAGACATGAAATCAATTCGTTTTTCCATTGCCAGGATACTAATACAATGTAGACCACAGTAAGAGAAACGCAAGTATCCATTGGGAAAAGTCATTGAAATGATCGCAGAGATTCTAATAGTCAAGGCACAAAGAAAAACCAATAAGGACGCAAGATAATCCATACACATAGGTCTTTTCTAGATGGCGCAAGTTAAAACAGTTAGCCAAGGACAACAACGGAGGTAGATGGCTGATAGGAACATCCTTCGCTCATCATCCATGCATAGGGAAGTAGGGCATTGAGATCCATAGGTCTATTAATGCTGAAGAAATGACCATAGATCAGGCTCCTGACCAATTACTTAGGTGAGGACTGATGAGATAGGGATGAAAGGAAAAAACAACCACAATCTTCACAAATCAAAACACCAAAGGGTGGTCAAGACATGTCAGGAATCGAACGCCATGGTATTCAATCACTCATCAAGCTAAAAGATATGGAAACAATTTAGTCATCAACCAGAACGCTAAGACAATCAATTTCCTTACCCAATTAAACATGCAGATCCAAGGAATAAATCATACTACAATCTACCATTCAAAAATAAAGAAAGCGTATCATTGCTTGATCTCCCGCTCTAAGTTGATGTCTCATGTGCTCCATGAAACTCTATCTTGTTGACCAACGAGACTTCACCGATACCTCCCATCTAATTCTAGGAGTACCCTTCTTCCCCCTTTCCCTCACGAGCCGCAAAGGGGTCATGCACACTAACTAGAGAATCAGCTAGCTCACATCTCGCCTCACAAGGCCAAGCTACCACTCCTCACCGAGCTGTGTATCCCAACTCCCACAAGCTAAGTCAGTCAAGTATATATTTCTTCAATGTAATGTTACGCAAAACAGAAGAGGTCCATCAACATTTTCCTCCCTCCATTATATAGAGTTTCGAAGTTGCTTACTTTCTCAAATCCCATTTTATTTAATGTTTAATAAATCAATTCATAAAAATTCCTCACCATACATGTGTCACCCATCCCCCTCATTCCTCAAAATACTAATTTCTATAATTAATTAATTACCCTTATTTCCCTCACCCACCTAGAGTCACTCCTAGGTGTCCCCAAGTTCCCTTACAGGTTTTAATGACTTTCCCCATTATTAATTTGTTAGTTTAGTTATAAATTAGAATGTTCTTAAATGGTAGATACCTTAATAAGTTGGACTAACTGCTTTTTCCTTGTGTTTCCGCTTCTTTTAAGGTTTCCTCTTTTTCCTAATTTCCTAATTATTTTAGATTTCCCCATTTTCCCTTTTTAATTAAACTCAAAAAGGAATGCCCAAAAACTTACCCCTTTTCCCCAATTTAATGAATTAAATTTTGAATTAGCATAAAGTAAAACAATCATTCCCCTTTTAAAGTTTTTATCCCAAAAGATTTTTATAAAACACTTTAATTTCTTACCCCCTTCTTGTCACAAGGTTAATGAAGATTATCTTTATTAATTATTTATTTTATTTTATTTTTATTTTAATATATGTTTATTTTTATTATTATATGTTTTTATAAAAGGTTAAATTTTACCACCAGCAAAGATTAGACCTAGACCTTTATTTCCTAGGAGGGGCAACACATTTTTTTTTGGTAAAGGTTGTAAATCTTCCTTAACACTTTATTGTCCTAAAGCCATCTAGGTTTATTCATTTATTAAATAACCATGTTACATGCCCTCGAGGACGCACTAGGTTCTCCAAGGGTTCCACTCACCTCTTTCGGTTTCTCTTGCGCAACGCGCCCTTCAGGACACACCACATGCTCTAAGGGTGCCACTTGCCTCTTTCCATTTTTCTTGTGCAACGTTCCCTTAAGGACACACCACGTGCTCCAAGGGTGACACTCGCCTCTTGATTGACTTGGTAGACATCAAAAACCATCGTAGTCAATACTCAGACAGGTGATCTTGTGCGAGACTAAGGGCCTCTAATTAATAAGGCCCTTCCCTTATTGCACGCCCCTTAGAATCATTGTGAGTGAATGTCATAGCATGCCCTCATGGCATCGTCCGTCCTCTCAAACTAGGTAATCATTAACCTACAGTTTGAGCCATGGTCGGAGTGCTAGTCGGATGTGGTAGGGATGTTGCCCACACCTCTACCTCAACATATCTAGTAGTTGAGCATGACCTCTCTACTCCACATGTGAGTTTGGTCGAAAATCTATCATTAGCCTGCATCATCAACGAATCATGTAAGAAATATATCCATATCATATCATCTAATCAAGTGCACTAATATCACATATAAAACAATCAAAACCCATTAGTTCACTCCCCGACTCAATCCAGATTCCAAGGGGTTCCATCGATGCCTCCTCATCCTGGAGGTCCGAAATCCTGCAC
>ML812832.1:99228-119396 GCA_009831015.1 Picea engelmannii
GACTGATGCTGAATATGCCATTGTTTATTCCCCTGCATTATTGTGATCATCATTTAGTGACTCGGCAAAGAGTTTAAAAGAAGCATAATTGTTTAAGCACGGTAACAACTGATTCACCCCCCCCTCTCAGTTGACTAACAAAGGTAGCATAGGCTAAGTTAGTTTAGGCTAGGCTAAGACGAGATATGATAGAGTAATATAGAGTAGAGTAAGCTAGGATAGGCTAGGATAGATTAGGATAATATTGTCTATGCTAAGCTAGGATAGAGTAGGCTATGATAGGATAAAATAGGCTAGGATGGGATAGAGTAGGATACGAAAGGATACAATAGGCTAGGCCAGGCTATATTGGGTTAGGATTTGCTAGAGTAGGCTAGCCTATGCTAGAGTAGGATATGATAGGATAGGCTATGTTAGGCTATGCTATAGTAGTCTAGACTAGGATAGAGTAGGGAATGATAGTTTGGGTGAGATAGGAAAGAGTATCATATGTTATTTTAAGGTAGGATAAGATATGTTAAGGTAATATAGGATAAGCTAGTTGTTAGGTTTATTTATCTGAGTTATACCTTTAACATGATTGACCCAAGTTTAGGTTTACTAGGGATCAAACAAAGCCTCTAAAACTATAGGCCCTCATGGTAAACAAGAAGGCAACGCAGTACACAAAGTGCACTACACAGTCTCACCAAAGATAGTCTTAATGGATGACTATAATACCCAAGTACTTGCATTATAGGACTGAATGGAGATATGTGAAGTGCACGTTGAGAGTTCTATTTAATTATTAAATCAATATACTAGCATTTTCATTCGTGCATGTAATGTAATCAACTCCATTAACTCATTCATCATTCCAACATATACTCCTATACAGTAAAAGAGAAACAAGCATCCAATCACGTCAACACAAGTTTTACTATGGTTCACCCCCTCCAAGGCTACATCCACAAAGATATGGATCTCTATCTCTTCTATTACGGTTGTTCCAAAACTATAGCGTCACGTGCTTTACAACTCATTCTTAGTCGTGTCGAGATCTATTATGAGGTGGACTAGATCATACGAGGCTTCTCATCATGTGATCTAACCCTTCCAACCTTCTACAACTCAACAACTTACAAAATTGGGTTGTATGACAAAAGTGTTACAAACTAGTTACTCCTTCTCATGCGAGTAACACTCTATCAAATAAAGACTCTTCCTTAATAATGATCCACCCCCTTATAGACCTCCTAGGTATATACTTATATCTGTTTTTGTCTCATAAAACATTAATTTATTAAAAAAACCCTAACCCCAACATTCTTATGTATTCCATGCATGCGTGTGTGCTCCTCTTCCTTCCAGCTATTGCTTTCCTCGTGCATGTCTTTCTTCCCAAAACAACCTTTCTTTCTGATTCAGCCTGCTTCCAACAGGCCCCCAAAACTGACATGTGGCTTGTCCCGAGCCACCTAACCCTTGTGTACTTCATCGATCTCTCTTGTGATCACTTGGAAATTCTCCATGAGCTCTGTTTATTATGTTTGGGCCTGCACGGTCTTCTCCTTGAGTACATCCAATATCTGCACTGCAATCTCATCGTTGACCATCCTTGGAAATTTTTCCTGGGTTTGTGCAATATATGTTTTGGATTCCTCTTCCTAGGTTTGTGTCATATATGTTTTCGATTCCTCTGTCTATGTAATGACCTCTCCTTCTCGCTCCTATAGTGGTTTCATTTGAGCCTGACACTCCTTTTTCTGTTTCTGCACAGTTATGAGTTCTACCTGCAGTTTCTTCATTTACTGCATGCCTTTGATACACTTTGTAATCGACATTGTCTTATGCCTTTGTAGCCAGCTCGATCCCCTCGCAGAAATTTATACTGAGGTGCCTGGTTATACTACGCAGTATTGTAGTGGGGTTGTGCTGCATTGTACTGTGGTTGCGCTATGTTATATGGTTGTTGTGTTGTATTATACTATTGTTGTGTTGTATTGTATGGGGCTATTACCTGGTTAAAATGAGGTGTGGATTGCTCGGTCATCATTTCTTCCTGCACCCTATATGCATATGATGTCCTCTCTCTCATCAAATCCATGGTTCTACAGTCTTTTTTGTCATGGCCTAATGACTTGCAAAAGTTGCAATATGAACTCTTTGGGATTGTCTGCTACTTCTACATCATTGGGAAGTGATATGGATTGTGGCCCTATTTCTTACATATTTCACACCATAGTCCTCTTGTTGGTAACATATTTGGCATTCTTTCTTTGATGTACTGTGCGAATGTTGGAAATTCATTCTTATGTTGTCCTTCCATTTTGCACGTGGTACATAAAATGAATTCTTGATTGTCCTTACCTTTGTTCTGGTTTAGCTGGAACTACAAGTTCTTTAGAAACTCATTCAATTATTTGATGGCTGGATCAATCTTCCGATATTGGTTTTCTTCTATTTGCAGGGCTTCCTATAGAGCCTCTGCCTATGTCTAAAAATTAGAGATGTCACAATGGATATTCTAAGTGTGGTAATAGTGAATTGATGAATAGGTGCATGTGTTGCATATCAGTCATGATATATTTAAACTTTTATTTAATGCATTTGAATATCTGGTCAATATCCCATATAGATTCTCCTGGTTTCTTCCTAATTTCTATCATCTCGTTCATGTATTGGTCCTCTGAACTTGGCTTCTAAAACTCCTCTATCAGTAACCTCTTGATATCCGCAATCGTTCTAGTTGTCCATGGTGGATATTTTGTGGCTAAACTCATATACCAATCTAGTGCATGATCCCTTAGTGCGATATCTAGTTGTGAAAGTTTAGTTTCCTCATTTTTTATTTGTATTTCTTCCCATATATTCTCACAGATAAACAAGTGATTCTTTGGGTCCTCCGACACATCTCCTTTGAATTTCTGTAACCTAATGGTGGGATCGTGTCTTGTCATCCTGAATGTTGAACTACTACCTCCACATGATGTAGATACTTGAATAATGCTTCCTGAATTGGATCCATGAGTTGTTTTTCCTTGTGTAGATTTACTTCCTATTGTCTTCCTTCTCCTGAAATTCGGTTGTCTAAATGATGGTGTTATTTTTGGTGTGTTAATCGCACATGGGTTTATGGGTTCCACACTGACATTAATGTAGATATGATTTATTCCTTCTATTCCCTCTCTTGGACCTCTCGTCTTCCTCTCATATGTTGCATGTAGGATTTCCGCAATCTACCTCACAGCCCAAAGATCCTCTACCTCCTCTTCGTCACTTTCCAAGCCTTCCCTTGCAGCTATGGCTCTCTTCTTTGTGTTCACCTTGTATTGATAGGGTACTCCACTGTGCATATTTCTAGTTGTTTCCATGATCCACTTGATCTAGTTGTCGTCCATCATGATTGGGTCCAGGCATTCCTCATTATTTCCTTTATCCACTTCTCCTTCCATTTCTCCTTTTTCTGTCAGTGCTTCCCCTCTTCCCCCATGCACGCATGGAATTTTAGTTGTCTGATTTCATTGTCATTAAACCATTGTTATATACAAATATCTTTATGGAAGTATACAAAAATCTAATATACCTTCCTCGATGCCCACGTAGAAAATCTTTCTCATCTACGATGTACAACTTCACGGTATCTACTGCAAATTCTGTTATAAATCCTGCTACAATATTGTTGAGCCAAAAATCTATCGTGCGAGTGAATTTGTTATTCACCTGTTGTAGTTGCGCGATCTGAACTAAGGTACACTCTAACTTTAGGATCCGATTCGTTGTGTTTTTATCCTTCATCCTCAATATCCACTCTTGCAACAAGTGTGGAAAATCATAGAAAAATACTTCATGCAGATCAGTAAACACATACTTCTCAAGATATTTGCACGATGTTACTCTAGGGTTTTTGTTATCTTTCTGGAAAAATCTAGCTCCTTTGTCTTCAACCAACTTTCGATCTCTTCTTTTGTGGGATTCCATGGTCTCAACATCCCCTTCTAGTGGTGCATTGTTCTCACCTTCTTGTCGTTCGTTTCAGTATTATTTTGAATTGCCTTCCACAGATCTTACATTCTTTTAACAAATCTTCAACATATCACATCCACTCAATCCTATGTTGGTCCAACTTACAACAGAACCATTTGTTGGGTTTATTTATATGAGCTATACCTTTAACATGATTGACCTAGGTTCAATTCTACTAGAGATCCAACAAATCCTCTAAGACTATCAACCCTCCTCAGAAGAAAACACAATACACAAAGTGCATTATGTAGTCTCACTCGAGATAGTCTTAATCAATGACTACAACACTCAAGTTCTTGCAGTCTAGGAATGAATGGAGATATGTGAAGTATGTGCCAAGATCTCTATTTAATTATTAAATCAATATACTAGCATTCTCATTCATGCATGTAATGTAATCAGATTGATTAACTCATTCATCATTCTAACATATACTACTAGGCAGTAAAAGAGACACAAGCATTCAATCACATAACATAGGTTTTATAATGGTTCACCCCTTCGTGGGATACACCCACAAAGATTTGGCTCTCAAGATCTTCTATTATGGTAGTTCCAAAACTACAACACCGCGTGCTTTACAAATCGTTCTTAGTTGGGTTGATATCTATTATGAGTCAGACTAGATCACACTAGGCTCCTCAGCCTATGATCTAACCTTCAATATCTATCCTTTCGACCCTCTACAACTCAACAAATTACAAAATTGGCTAGTATTACAAAATTATTACAAACTAGTTACTCCTTCTCATGTGAGTAATGCTCTATCAAAACATGACTCCTGCTTAACAATGATCCACCCCCTCCTAGACCTCCTAGGTATCTACTTATATATGTTTCTCTCTCATCGGCCATTAATGTATTACAAAATTCTTAACCCTAATGTCGTTATGTATTCCATGCATGCATGCATGATTCTCTTCCTTTGAGATGTCACTTTCCTTGTGCATGCCTTTCTTCCTAAAATAGCCTTTCTTTCTGATTCGGTCTTCTTCCAACACTAGTTTAGTCTATAGTAGGATTGGATAGGTTGTGTAAGTTAGGCAAGAGTAGCATAGTCTATTTTAAGGTAGGATAAGCTATGTTAGGGTAAGATAGGCTAGAGTAGGTTAGGGTATGTTATGTTAGGTTATTCTACGATGGGCAAGGAGAGGATAGGATAGGTTATGCCAGGGTAGTCTAGGTTAGGCTATGTTTGGTTAGGCTACGCTAGGTAAGGATAATCTGATATAGGTTAAGGTAGGATAACCTAGGTTAGTTTAAGGTATAATGGGTTAGTCTAGGTTAAGTTAGGATCGGCTAGGCTAGGTTAATGTAGGATAGGATAGGATATATTAGGTTAGAGTAGGCTATGTTATGTTATAGCAGTATTGGATAGGTTAGAGTAGAATAGGGTAGGTTAGAGTAGGCTTGAATAAGTTATAGCAGGCTAAGATAAATTAAGGTATGTAGGCTACAGTAGGATAGGATAGGATAGGTTAGATTATCCTAGGATAAGATAGGATAATCCAAGGTAGGCTAGGCTAAGTGTAACAACCCAGTTTTAAATCCTAGGAATTGTACTTGTACATATTTTTTTATATAGCTTGATGAGTGAGATAGTATGGTGAAGGGTTGATTTACGTATATGTTGTATCAAAGGTATCAATAAAAAACATTATTGGATATGATATGAGAGGGGACAAACATTTGGGGGATATGATTCCATTAGATAAAATTGACTTTCTCAATTGGTCAAATTGACATGGTGGTTTACTAGCTTGACTACCTAGTCATATGTCTTTATTGTCGATTGCAATATTGTAGTGCTTGACCAAATTATGATGTCACAATATTTTATTATAGTTATATGTGAAAAGGGAATAATGGGTGCCAATTGGGCCAAATTCAAAATTATATATTATTTAATTTCCCTCTTAACTTAAAATATTATAAAGGACAAATATTTATGGCATTGCATACCAATGAGCTAGGTGGAATTCCTTGGGTTCCAGGTGGCAAGTTTAGGTCATGTATACTAATTCCCTAGGATTGGGAAATATGGAAATAAATCTACTTGTTCATTTATTGGACTTCGTTTTTTCTTTGTTCATGCATAGAGTTCAACATTAACATGTACCAAATGAGACTATTATGTCTATGAAGAAAGGATAGGGGTGCTTGTCACATATGTATAATATGAACTACCTATAATTATGAGTATGGGATTGTTGTGATTGATTATTCATATATATGTGTATTTTATAGAGCCTCTAGCAGTTAGATTCTCAGACATCCTACAGTAGATCTATAAAGGGGATGAGAATTACCTAAGGGACTACAATGTAGACAAGGGGATTCCTATTAATGTGTTGAAACTACACATAATAGATCTAGCTAAACAATGACACACACATTTGCAGAGAGAATTAGAGAAGGAAGAAGAAGGAGAGAAAGAATGAAATAATTCTCATTAACCGTTTCCACACTCTAAGAGTGAATAATTTGCAATAGATATAGTATACATGAGTAAATAATAATCCATATTTGTGGTATAGAGTGATATGGACACACACTAGTAGTTATGGGAGTAAACTTCCACCTAGTCTAGTCTCTCAGGCAGTTACGGGAGTGAACTTCTACCTAGCTGAGTTAACTAGTCAACTAGTCTTCAGTTAACTGACTGAACAGAGAGTAGTGAGGAGTTAACTTAGGAAATCAAGGGTAATGTTCCAGTATGGTGATTATCCGAAGGTAAGTGCGCATTAAATGGTGATGATCCAAATTTTGCATGGTGACCAAACCAATGCAACATCTAAACTCAACTCAACTAGTCAAATTGAAGTGTCAACTGAAAGAGAATATTCTTCAGGTTGAATATTCTCCCCTAAAATGTAGGATACTGGATAATGGCTAATTATGACTAATAAATAAGGAAACATCTTAGGAAAAATAAATCCTCAGTGTGTGTGAAGTAACTCCAATACCCCCCCTGAATTTTCTCTGTGGTGAAAATAAATAATGGGTCCCGACAATGAGGCCATCTTAGGTACCCAAATACAAAAGTTACACTAAAATAAAGTGGGGAAAGAGGGAAAACCTCTTGGAAAAATCTCCCCCTCAAGGTACAATGTATGTAAAAAAAATAAAAAATTAGAAGGAACAAAAAACAGTTGCTAAGCAACCTTATCCTTCACTCCAAGAAGACCTCGCAACTGTGAAAGTTTATTCTCATTGAAGATTTTGTTGAAGATATAGATGTTTGCACGTATCTAATGAAGTATATGTATCATTGATATTCCCACACATATCCACTTTCTCTTATTTTAATGAATAATATCCAAATAAATTTTGGATATAACTTTGAAAACCGTACGGCCGTTTTCGGAAAAACGCTGAAATTTTGTTGATTGTGAAACGATCATAACTTCACTTCCTGGACTCCATTTCAGACGATCCTTTTTTTGAAGTTGGATATTTTATTGTTATGAATTCAAATATCCAATTGTTTTCTACAGATAGTGCCAAAAAAATATTATAATTGATTATGATGTGCACATCTCCCTTTTTGTCTCCTGAGATGCATGCATTTTGCATGGAAAAGTATTTGCATGAGACTCTTGAGATGCATGCCATATATATTCCAAATGAATTTTAGAAAACAAATCTGAAATGGAGTAGACATTATCCTCAATTAATGGAATACAAATTTTTGTAGATACTTTTGTAGAATTCTCTTCAAACTGAGATGATTTATCCTCCAGTGGCTTTTCTACATTCTCTATCTTGTCAACATTTTGCATAAATTATTCCTTATTCCCAAATAAAACCTCCAATATGCTCCATAATTCATTTGGAGTGAATTCTTGTGAGTCATCATATACTTGATGGATAATTTCAGGAGAAATAAAATAGAGGATACATCCTATGGCCAAATCTTGTCTATTGAGAAAATCATTTTTCTCATCGGTAGAATATGGATCTACTTCCATTGCCATGGTTACTTGGTACAAACCTCTACATCTAAGCATAAGAATATTTTTTTTCTTCCATTCCAAATAGTTATGATGCGTGAGAAGTATTTCCGGCGAAGAATCCATCTTTTGTTGTCCTCAATCTTTTGTACCTGGAAAAAAAATTTGGTGTAGATTTTTTTTAGCAGTCTGTTGGCTCTGATACCATGTAAATGTGTTGAAAATACACATAATATATCTAGATAAACAATGATACACACATTTGCAGAGAGAATTGGAGAAGGAGGAAGAAGGAGGGAAAGAATGAAAGAATTCTCATTAACTGTTTCCACTCTCAAAGAGTGAATAATTTACAATAGATATAGGAAAGATGAGTAAATAATAATCCATAGTGGTGGTATGGAGTGATATCGACACAAACTAGCAGTTACAGGAGTAAAATGCCACCTATTCTAGTGTTTCGGGTAGTTACGGGAGTGAATAGCCACCTAGCTAAGTTAACTAGTCAACTAGTCTTCAGTTAACTAACTAAACAAAGAGTAGTGAGGAGTTAACTCATGAAATCAAGGGTAATGCACTAGTATGGTGATGATCCCAAGGAAAGTTCACAGTAGTTGGTGATGATCCAAATGTTGTATGGTGACAAAACCAATGCAGCATCTAAACTCAACTCAACTAGTCAAACTAAAGTGTCGATTGAAAGAGAATATTCTTCAGGTGGAATATTCTCCCCTAAAATATAGGATACTGGATAATGACTAATTATGAGTAATCAACAAGGAAAAACCTTAGGAAAAATAAATCCTAGGTGTGTGTGAAGTAACTCCAACAATTCCATCCTTTGGGTGGTTGGTGTAAAATGTTGTACGAGTATATGTGTTATCATTTGTTGGGTATTAGGATATGTGAAGGAGTTCATGTAGCAATACGAATCAATTTTCCTTTTAGAATCATATCCCCAAGTCTAGGTTTGGCCTGTTTCTAAGAGATTTAGAATAGGAAAGCCTACAATTGGGAGTAACATCCTTTATACATGGATAATCAATGATATGTCTTTATACTATATGTGGTATAGTTTCCATGCAATATTTTTAGTTATTTCTATGTATTTTTCTGTTAGAGTTGTTGTGATTGTTAATAAATCACATGTTCCTATAACTATGTATTGTTACCTATGAATTACATGTGTTTCCTATCATATTTCCTACATATTTCCTTATATAACCGGACAAAAAAAATATTGGTATCAAAGCTAAGTATGGGCCAAGTCAAAATAATTTTAAAAATAATAGTATGTACTGAGTCAAAATGATAGTAACATGGCTCAACATGGAGATAGGTAAGTTACAAATTGGTATCAAAGTTAAGGTTTCAAGACCTACATAGGCTACAATCTGGAAGTTACAAAGTGTAGAGATAGAAGTTTATTATGACTATTGGTTGTTTGAGAAAGTATCTTGGAGTAAATTTGGTGTAATCGAGACAAATAATCCCAAATTTTAGAGGAAAAATGTGGAGAAAATGATCGAGATAGCGTGAATGATTTATTGCATTGGTCCACCAATTAAACTATTTAGATGAATTGTATCTTCAGTGGACTTACGTGTTTCCTTAGTCGACCTAATACAAAAATTGACTAACTAGAATACCTAGTCCACTTGTTTTTGTAATCAACTAACATGTTTCATTGGTCAACCTGAAACAATAATTGACCAATTCAACTACCTATTTTACATATTTTTGCAATTGAAAAATGTGTTTCTTTGGTTTTCTTGACTTCATAGTCGACCAACTCGAATTCTCAATTGACTAGTATTTGTACTTGATTAATGTATATCTTTTGTCAACCCAACCAATGCTCAACTAGATCGAATACTTATTCGATTAATGTATATAGTAAACTCACATATAACATTAGTTGACCCAACCAAATGGTAAACTAAATCGACTAAGTATTTGAATTATCTCCATAGTATACTAACATATTACAATGGCCAACTTCCTGGCTTAGTCAATTTCCTATCCCAATCTACGCAACCCTTCAAAAAGTACAATTAATAGAAGGTTGTCTCAAAGGAGAATTCGCTTGAGGGTTCAAATGATGGATTAGTTCATTAGTTTTCTACATAAATAAAGAAGAGAATGATGTCGAAAAATATAAGGTTAATTAAAAGAAAACGAAGTCAAAGTATTTTTTTTGTCTATAATACGAGTAGAAAATATCACATTGAGATGAAATTCCATGTGTGTGTCCACAATCAAGAGGACTACAAAAGTTCCAGTAAAAGGGAACCCCAAGGATAAACACTCAAGCATATGCACCCTTTCTTTAATAAATATTGTATCTACATTTTCAACTCTTTTATCTCTAGTGTGCTCATTCTATAGGGAGTCTTAGATACTGGGGTAGCTCAAGGCATTAAGTCAATAGAAAAATACATATCTATAACATCCCTCTCTTGTGCACTGACTGAACTTATTCTTTGAGGACACTTTATCGCAAGTGATCTGGATTATTATGTTATTAAAACATTGATTTTGATTACGAGGCATTATGTGTTGACATCATGTTGTTTTGATTCATTGACATAGATAGGTGCTATTGACTCGGTTTTACTGAGTGTGCAGGATTTCGGACCTCCAGGATGAGGAGGCATCGATGGAACCCCTTGGAATCTGGATTGAGTCGGGGAGTGAACTAATGGGTTTTGATTGTTTTATATGTGATATTAGTGCACTTGATTAGATGATATGATATGGATATATTTCTTACATGATTCGTTGATGATGCAGGCTAATGATAGATTTTCGACCAAACTCACATGTGGAGTAGAGAGGTCATGCTCAACTACTAGATATGTTGAGGTAGAGGTGTGGGCAACATCCCTACCACATCCGACTAGCACTCCGACCATGGCTCAAACTGTAGGTTAATGATTACCTAGTTTGAGAGGACGGACGATGCCATGAGGGCATGCTATGACATTCACTCACAATGATTCTAAGGGGCGTGCAATAAGGGAAGGGCCTTATTAATTAGAGGCCCTTAGTCTCGCACAAGATCACCTGTCTGAGTATTGACTACGATGGTTTTTGATGTCTACCAAGTCAATCAAGAGGCGAGTGTCACCCTTGGAGCACGTGGTGTGTCCTTAAGGGAACGTTGCACAAGAAAAATGGAAAGAGGCAAGTGGCACCCTTAGAGCATGTGGTGTGTCCTGAAGGGCGCGTTGCGCAAGAGAAACCGAAAGAGGTGAGTGGAACCCTTGGAGAACCTAGTGCGTCCTCGAGGGCATGTAACATGGTTATTTAATAAATGAATAAACCTAGATGGCTTTAGGACAATAAAGTGTTAAGGAAGATTTACAACCTTTACCAAAAAAAAATGTGTTGCCCCTCCTAGGAAATAAAGGTCTAGGTCTAATCTTTGCTGGTGGTAAAATTTAACCTTTTATAAAAACATATAATAATAAAAATAAACATATATTAAAATAAAAATAAAATAAAATAAATAATTAATAAAGATAATCTTCATTAACCTTGTGACAAGAAGGGGGTAAGAAATTAAAGTGTTTTATAAAAATCTTTTGGGATAAAAACTTTAAAAGGGGAATGATTGTTTTACTTTATGCTAATTCAAAATTTAATTCATTAAATTGGGGAAAAGGGGTAAGTTTTTGGGCATTCCTTTTTGAGTTTAATTAAAAAGGGAAAATGGGGAAATCTAAAATAATTAGGAAATTAGGAAAAAGAGGAAACCTTAAAAGAAGCGGAAACACAAGGAAAAAGCAGTTAGTCCAACTTATTAAGGTATCTACCATTTAAGAACATTCTAATTTATAACTAAACTAACAAATTAATAATGGGGAAAGTCATTAAAACCTGTAAGGGAACTTGGGGACACCTAGGAGTGACTCTAGGTGGGTGAGGGAAATAAGGGTAATTAATTAATTATAGAAATTAGTATTTTGAGGAATGAGGGGGATGGGTGACACATGTATGGTGAGGAATTTTTATGAATTGATTTATTAAACATTAAATAAAATGGGATTTGAGAAAGTAAGCAACTTCGAAACTCTATATAATGGAGGGAGGAAAATGTTGATGGACCTCTTCTGTTTTGCGTAACATTACATTGAAGAAATATATACTTGACTGACTTAGCTTGTGGGAGTTGGGATACACAGCTCGGTGAGGAGTGGTAGCTTGGCCTTGTGAGGCGAGATGTGAGCTAGCTGATTCTCTAGTTAGTGTGCATGACCCCTTTGCGGCTCGTGAGGGAAAGGGGGAAGAAGGGTACTCCTAGAATTAGATGGGAGGTATCGGTGAAGTCTCGTTGGTCAACAAGATAGAGTTTCATGGAGCACATGAGACATCAACTTAGAGCGGGAGATCAAGCAATGATACGCTTTCTTTATTTTTGAATGGTAGATTGTAGTATGATTTATTCCTTGGATCTGCATGTTTAATTGGGTAAGGAAATTGATTGTCTTAGCGTTCTGGTTGATGACTAAATTGTTTCCATATCTTTTAGCTTGATGAGTGATTGAATACCATGGCGTTCGATTCCTGACATGTCTTGACCACCCTTTGGTGTTTTGATTTGTGAAGATTGTGGTTGTTTTTTCCTTTCATCCCTATCTCATCAGTCCTCACCTAAGTAATTGGTCAGGAGCCTGATCTATGGTCATTTCTTCAGCATTAATAGACCTATGGATCTCAATGCCCTACTTCCCTATGCATGGATGATGAGCGAAGGATGTTCCTATCAGCCATCTACCTCCGTTGTTGTCCTTGGCTAACTGTTTTAACTTGCGCCATCTAGAAAAGACCTATGTGTATGGATTATCTTGCGTCCTTATTGGTTTTTCTTTGTGCCTTGACTATTAGAATCTCTGCGATCATTTCAATGACTTTTCCCAATGGATACTTGCGTTTCTCTTACTGTGGTCTACATTGTATTAGTATCCTGGCAATGGAAAAACGAATTGATTTCATGTCTGCATTTTTGTATTGGTATCCTGGAATGGAAAAAGGTTTTTATTTGTTATCATGTCTGCATTGTATTGGTACTTTGGCAATGGAAAAACAATTTGATTCCCTATTTTCTTTTTTATATTTGGTATCTTGGAAATGCAAAAAAAGAAAATTGTGTTATTCATGTCTGTGTTGTATTGGTATCCTGGCAATGGAAAAATGAAATCATTTCCCTGTATGTGTTATTATAATTGGTATCCTAGTAAGGGAAGGGCGTTTTGGTCATTCTTGTATGCGTTTTCATTTGGAATATGGGAAATGACAAAGGGAAACCACAATTTTTCCATTTAAAATGTGTCTGATATTTTCGTTGAAGTGCCCACATTTTTTTTATTTTAAAAGTTGATAGAGATTGTTGTTGAAATGCCCACATTTTTTCTTTTAAAATTTGACAAAGATTGTTTTTGAAATGCCCATGTTTTTTCATTTAAAAGTAGACAGAGATTGCTTTTGAAAGGCCCACATTTTTTCTTTTACAAGTTGACGGAGATTGTTGTTGAAATTCACATGTTTTTTCATTTAAAATATCACAGATATTGTTGTTGAAATGCCCACGTTTTTTCTTTTAAAAGTAGATAGAGATTGTTGTTGAAATGCCCACGTTTTTTATTTTACAAGTTGAAAGAGATTGTTGTTGAAATGCCCACGTTTTTTATTTTAAAAGTTGACTGAGATTGTTGTTGAAATGCCCACACTTTTTCTTTTAAAAGTTGACAAAGATTGTTTGATGCAGACCCCCAACCCTCGGGCCAAGATCCGCACAGGATTGATCTTCTTTGAATCTATAGAACTGAAATAGTTCTTTAGGGCCCTCACTGGAACCTCACGAATTCGATCCACAAATCCTTCATGAAAACCCCACCTGCACAACGTACACAAGGCATGAGTCTTCACCTCCTTCTCACCAAACTCGAAATGGAGTTCTCCCTCGACCCAATGGTCTTGGCTGTATCAGGATTTCGGTAACCAATATTTTGAAATACAATGACCCAAACCATTGCCTCCTCTACTTTCCAAACCCCGAAATGTTGAAATGCTGAAAAGGGGTGCTATTCCTCCAAATGCTTTCAAGATTTCGTGATATCGCAAGTCGAGACTCCACGTCTCTTGACTCCTGGCCTCTCGAACACCCGGGTCCCAAAATTTTGAAAAGGGATTAATGGGATTTGGCTCCTTCACTCCTTTCCCTTTCAAATCCCCAAATTCTCAAAATGTCTTAGATCTTTTCAGGATTTCACGAACCGGGATTTCATGACGCAATGTCTCCAAAAATCACTTGTCACTCCAATCCCCAAATTTCGATATGGGAATTTTCACAAGAGATCCAACGAATCTCGATGAGTTGGATCAAATGGTCCAGATCCTTCGGAGTTTCGTGAACTGGGAGTTCATTATACAGTGATTCCAAAATCATTTGCCGCTCCAAACCCCAAACTCTGAAATGTCGAAATGTCGAAATAGGCTCAATGGCGGTTAACTCCTGACCAAACATCAATCCATGTGGTTGCTTCCTCCATGACCATGCCTTGCTCCAAGAACATGTCATGTTTCATGACTTTGGGGTTTTCAATGCAAAGTGCCCCAACTCCTTGTCATCGGTATTACTGAAACGCAAAACCATGAAATGCCAAAATGTTGAAATGCTAAAAAACACTTAGCCTTAACCTTCTCACAGATATGTTAGATCCAATGGTCCATGGGATTTCGGCACTTCTCCATGAAGCGTCTCCACCGTTTGTTTTCATCTCTTCTCCTACGTGACCTCCTAGAGGTTAAACTCTGTGTGCCTTCCTTCAGACTTGATGGCTATCGGTCCTTTTCACTAGATATGTCAGCCCAGATATATTTCTCTTCCTTGTGTTCTCTCCTCCTATTGTCTAGACATGAAACTCGACGGTCCATATCTTGCCCCTCCAGCTAATCTAATGGCACCTGTGCTCCCTCCTAATCTTGAGAACTTTCTTCCTCCCCTTGGGATATTTTCTGAAGTTTCAAAGGCCTTAACCTTTGATTCCTCTGTGAGCTCAATTCCCTTGGATATCGCCTACATTCTAGGAACGCTATCCCTCCTGATCTTTGTTCACTCTGAAACCTCAAAAGGTTTCACGACCTCTACACTCCTTGCAGGGTCCCTGCACTCAACTGTGCTATCGATCCTGAGATTTAATTACCTGAGCCTCTAGGGGACTCACCCTTCCGTGTCCTCAAACGGAAATCTAGTGTCCCCCTGATGACCTTCTTCTCAAGCCTTCCTTACTGAGATTGACAGAGTATTTAGTAACTATGTAAGTGTCTCTCCTTGTCACTTCTATTATCTCAGAACTTGAAACAGAGTTCTTCTCGGTGCACTCTATGAAATTACTGAATGCCCTCCTAGAAGAGTTTCCATAGAACCCTCAGTGATTATGTTATCTCTATTCCTTCCTCTGCATAGTGTTACCTCCAAGGTGTTCAACAACCTTGAGGTTTCTTCCTGGGTCTAATACTTCCTCTGGTGTTCCCTCCTGGCATAAATCTATCAAAATTCAGTCAAATTCAGAAATGCACTATATGCACTAGCTCAATGCATCTTGTGCATTTGCTCAATGCCCTCCTAGCAGAGCCTTTACAAAATTCTCAACAATTTTGCTTGTCCTCTCTGTGCTCTCCTCTACACAGTTTCTCCTTCAAGGTGTTCAACAGCTTTGAGGCTTCCTCCTTCTGTCAATGACTTCAGCTAGTGTGCCCTCCTGACATGTCTTTGTCTGAAATTTCACAGAATTCAGAAGTGCACTCCTTGCACTGGTTTTCATAGACCGCAGTACTCTATCGTGCACTTTTGCATGAAACCACAAAGAATCCAAACCTAAAATAAAATAACTCAACAGATATGAAAATATGTCTATCCCTTCAAATGCACATCTAACATACATCTACAGCATATCATCAACACATAGAGACATTCATTCATGAACTCACAAACACATGAACAACAACATGCAGGAAAAACTACTATGTTTTTATTAATCAAGAATTCTTGATTACGATGTGTTCGAGCTCAGACTGCAATTGATTCTCGACTCTCCTCTCCTATATCTATCTTATGTTCTTCTCTACCTCTCCTCCTTCTACTCTACTGTAAAACAAAAGAATATCTTTTTACAAAAGGAGCTCCTCGAGCACTTCCCTCCATCCTCACCAACTCTCATTAATTTACATTCAACTAGATTGAATGGTTGTCTAGTCCAAATTGGATCTAGATCTCAGGATTTCAACCATTTAAGACAACCTTTATCTAAAGCTTTCACACATGCATGTCTTTTGTCTCTTCAGTCTTACAATCATTAAATACAATTTCAAAATTTGAAATTTGAAAGTGAGAGGGTTGCGCCTCTCCTCTCCATTGAATGTGCACTTGATGTGAAAGTTGGCTGGTGCTTGATGACGTGGAGCGATGCTCCTGCATCATACTCCTCAGCTACAAAAATCATGAGCTCCTACTCATGAGCTTCCCAACAACGTTGTTGAAATCCACCTGGATCCCTAACAGTTCTCTAGAGTTTTCCATCTGCTCCACTACTTCATTGATGTTGTTGTTTCTCTTCTGCTCTTATAGGATATTTTATGTCCATCTTCTCTTCGCTAACTTCTTCCAGTGCTGACTTCAACATCAGCCTTCTAATTCCTTCAATATCCTCATCCAACTTCTCCCAGGGAAAATGGGTATATCAACTAGATCTCCCATGCCAACTTTTTCCTCTGTGGCCTCAACTTGCCACCCTGCTACAAAATTCAGCTCTGCAGTCTTATTTTCTTGACTGACCTGCTATTTAATCACCTTCTTTGACATATTATCTTATTCCATTTATTCTGTTGGTTCAGCTACAACTTCCTCCAGCTACTCTCCAGACTGTAATTTTTCTTCATCTTCTGTTGCATGCCTCGACACTGCAGTTATCATTTGTTCAGCTCCTTGGCTGAAATTTCTAAGAAATTCCTCTGAATTCTCTTCTTCTAACATGTGCATGACTATCTTCTCATGGTAGTCATCTACTGGCTCTGGATGATTCAACCAATCCTCCATCATTTCTAACTCCTTCTCCCATGGAGTGAGCATCTTATCTTCATGCTCTTCTTTTGTTGTTAGCTTCAGTGTGGCATGTGTATTTGTTTCAACTACCTGGCTAAAATATTTGATCCATTCTTATGAATTCTCATATTCTTCTCCTTCTACTGGGGTATCTCCTGATGTTTTCCTCGATTATTCTTTCTCTTTGACAATATCTATTGGCTGTCCTTCTATTGTTGTACCTGCAACATCTTCCTTGGTCTTGTCTTCGTAGCTTGGTAGGAATATCCGAATTCCTCCAATGATCAGAATAATTTTCTAACCTTCCTTCTCTGTCAGCTCCTATTGCCGATATGAACTCACCTCTGAGTTCATCTACTCTCCCTTTCCCACTTGGAAGTCTATGATATCTCCACTCGATCTCTCTTCTTCATCATCACTGAGATTTCTCCCAGCTTCTGGTTCACAGGCATGAACCATCTCTTCTTCATCTCTGAGGCTTTCCACATACCTCAGCCATTCCTTCAATATCTTTCATTGTCCTCTGACCAACAATTTCTTTACTGGACACTCCAAATTTCTCTTCACGGGACATTCATATACCCAATGTGTCTTTTCATCCTGTTTCACTCACAATGCAAGCTCCTCCATCCTTGCTCTTATCTTGGCGAATTATTTATCCATCTCATCTTTTCTCTTCTTTTGTTGGTTCTTCTTTCCACCACTTCCATGGCATTTAGTAGCCATCTTCCTGTTCTTGTCTTCCCTCGTAGAAAACTTGTTGTTGTCACTCTGCAATCGTGAGTGCTTCCAGCCTTTCCTACAGTCCTCCTAACTGTCTATTAAGTGTTGTGCACCTTGCAACAATCATCACAGAGCTTCAAAAATATATATTACTCTGCTTGCAATATACTGACAAAATCAAGCTCTGATACCATAACTGATGAAAACCCCTGACTCTCGGGCCAATATCTGCACAGGATCGATCTTCTTTGAATCCATAGAACTAAAATAGTTTTTTCGGGCCATCACTGGAACCCCACAAATTTGATCCTCAGACCTTCACAAAAACCCCACTTGCAGAACGTGCACCAGGCCTGAGTCTTCACCTCCTTCTCACTAAAATCGAAATAGAGTTCTCCCTCGACCCAACAGTCCTGGTTGTATCAGGATTTCAGTAACTGGGAGTTTCAAATATAGTGACGCAAACCACAGCCTCCTCTACTTTTCAAACCCTGAAATGCCGAATTGTTGAAAAGGGGTGCTATTCCTCCGAAATGCTTTCAGGATTTCATGATATCGCGAGTCGTGACTCCATGTCTCCTAAATCCTGGCCTCTTAAACACCCAGGTCATAGAATGCCAAAAAGGACTTAACGGACTTTGGATTCTTCACTCCTTTCCCTTTTGAATCCCTAGTGTCAGAATCCCTGAATTCCCAAAATGGCTCAGATCTTTTCAGGATTTCATGAACCGGGAGTTCATGATGCAGTGACTCCAAAAATCACTTGTCACTCCAATCCCTGAATTTCGATATGGGAATTCACACATGATATCCAACGACTCTTGATCAATTGGATCAAATGGTCTAGATGCTTCGAGGTTCCTTGAACCGGGAGTTCACGATGCAATGATTCCAAAATCACTTGTCGCTCCAAACCTCAAACTCCAAAATGTCGAAATGTCAAAATGGGATCAACGACTGTTAACTCTTGACCAAACTTCAGTCCATGTGGCTGCTTCCTCTGTGACCATGCCCTTCTCCAAGAACACATCATGTTTCATGACTTTGCGGTTTTCAATGCAAAGTGCCCTAGCTCCTTCTCATCGGGATGGCCGAAATGATGAACCCCGAAATGCTGAAATGTCAAAATTCTAAGCAACACTCAACCTTAACCTTCTCATAGATATATGAGATCTAACGGTCCATGGTATTTCGAAACTTCTCCATGAAGTCTCTCCACCGTCTGTTCTTATCTCTTCTCCTACGTGACCTCCAAGAGGTTAAACTCCGTCCGGCTTCCTCCGGATCTGACGGCTATCGGTCCTTTGCACTAGATCTGATGACCCAAATCTATTTCTCTTCCTTGTGATCTGTCCTCCTGTTGTCTAGAGGTGAAACTTGATAGTCCATATCTCACCTCTCCATCTGATCTAATAGCAGCTATGCTCCCTCCTGAGCTTGAGAACTTCCTTCCTCTCCTTGGGAGATTTTATGAAGTTTCAAAGGCCTCAACCTTTTCTTCCTTTGCGAGCTCAATTCCCTTGGATATCACCTACATTCTAGGAACTCTATCCATCCTGATCTTTGTTAACTTTGAAACCTCAAAAGGTTTCACGACCTCTACACTCCTTCCAGGGTCCCTGCACACAATTGTGTTATCCATCTTGAGCTTTATTTACCCGAGCCTCTAGGGGACTCACCCTTCTATGTCCTCAAAGGGAAATCTTGTGTCCTCTTGATGAACTTCTCCTCAAGCCCTCCTTGCTAAGCTTAAAAAAGTATTCAGTAACTCTCTAAGTTTTTCTCCTTGACACTTCTCTTATCTCAGAACTTGAAAGAGATTTCTTCTCGATGCACTCTATGCAACTGCTCAATGCCCTCCTGGAAGAGTTTCCATAGAACCCTTAGTGATTTTGTTATCTCTATGCCTTCCTCTACACAGTCTTACCTCCAAGGTTTCCCCCTGGATCTAATACTTCCTCTGGTGTTCCCTCCTGTAAAAACTCTATCCAAATTTAGGAGAATTCATAAGTGCACTCTATGCACTGGCTCAATGCATCCTGTGCATTTTCTCAATGCCCTCCTGGCAGAGCCTTTACAGAATTCTCAGCAATTCTTCTTTTCCTCTCTGTGCTCTCCTCTACACAGTTTCTCCTTCATGGTGTTCAACAACCTTGAGGCTTCCTCTGTGAGTCAATGACTTCAGCTGGTGTGCCCTCCTGGCACGTCTTTTTCTGAAATTCTGCAGAATTCAGAAGTGCACTCCTTGCACTAGTTTTCAGAGACCGCAGTACTCTTTCATGCACTCTTGCATGAAACCACAAAGAATCCAAACCTAAAACCAAAGAACTCAAGAGATATGAAAATATGTATATCCCTACAAATGTGCATCTAACATACAT
>ML812833.1:0-20418 GCA_009831015.1 Picea engelmannii
GTGACTTTCCCCAAATCCCATTTTTGATGGTTGACTAGAAAAGTTTTGAAGATTAAAGTTAAAATTTAAAAGTTGGATTTTTAGGTTCTATAATAAGTGGAAACCTTTGATGGAACCCCAACATGATTTTTTTTTCTTACGGTTTTCTTGTCTATTGGTAGGAGATTGACACAAAAGGGGGGTCTCATGTCCTTTTTGTGACCCAGTTGAAATAATCATTCATATTTTTTTTGTTTTTTCCCCTTACCAAGTTTGTTTGTACAAATGGGTGATGTCCTATTTTGGCTAGTCCTTTCATGCCTACATTTCATGTAAAGTGGATCTACCAAGAGATAAAATCCCACGGACTATGGTGTTTTGTGCTTCGTGGTTGATAATAAGAGAGGAAATAGTCTTTCATTTGAAAAGAAGGAATGATGCATTATCATGTGCACAACTTGCTATATGTCTCTCTTCATACAAATTATCATACAAGCCCAAAAGGAGGAATTGTATTTGGCCCATAAATCCATCCTTCTATAGGATTTCAACATTCAAATAGGTAGCAAGGAAGGAGGAGTAGTTCCAAACCAAATTCATTTCTACCCATGCATGTCGAAGAGAAAATGTCTTTGAGAAAGTTTCTTGACAATAGTTCTATAGGGTTTTACATTATAGTTGCAAAATGTTTACAACTTGGCAAGTGAACCCACAACAATTACCAACACACAAGCAAACTAAAAAATTACTATTAATTTTACAAACAATTTACCCAAACAATTACCAATAGCAAACAAATTAATGTACTAATAAACAAATTTCCATTAAAATAATGTAAAGTGTTGAAATATAGAGTATTTGAAAACGTCATAGACTATTTGCTGACAAATTAAGTACAAAAATGAATAAAAATCCAAAAAATATATTTCCTTTAAGTACAAAAATGGTTGGTTAAGAAATCATTTGATAAAGTTCTATCATAAAAACAAATTAGAACTTACAAATGAAAGAAACAAGATCTATGAATTATCATATATGGTTGTGTGTTCTCCACCACTCTCTCCTCCGAGCATGTTCTCAACCACCACTCTCTCCTCCAAATTGGCCCATAACACATTTGATTTATGCATATATGTTAGACATAATTGTAAGTTCATATCATGAAAAAAACTAATAATTAAACAATTAAATTATGATACATGTAATCATAGTTAGAAACTTTCAACCATGATTAATACATGTGAATCACCAATCATAATATCTTCCAAGATGGAATTAGGTTGGGTCATACCAAAGGTCCCCTCCTGGTACCCCTATAATACATATTTATATATATAAGTACATATATAGTCCAATTTTATATAATAAAATGAATACAAATTATATGATTGAAAAAAACTAATAATTACAATTAAATTATGATGCATCTAATCATAGTTAGAAACTTTCAACCATGATTGATACTTGTGAATCATCAACTAGAACATCTTCCAAGATGGAACAAGGTTGTGTCATACCAAAGGTCCCCTCCGGGTAGCCCTATAAACACACACACACACACACACACACACACATACACACACACACCATTTTTGTATAATTAAATGAATACAAATTAAATGATTGACACATGAAAGCATAGTTTTAAACTTTGAAACATGCAATACCTATGAGGTATGATTCTTTGCAATATCGCCTATTGTAAATGATCTTTCATTTAACATTATAATGAACTACAATTAATGAACATAACATTCCATGTTAGTTAAAAAATTGTGATGATGTGGATCCAATAAAAGAATTATCATCGAATGCATGAAACATTTACCACTTGTAACATATACCGATCCAATTCCCCCTTCCTCATACACAATTAAGTATTTCCAACCATTGCGAAAAACCTTTGCATAAGATCGTAACTCTTCAATGCTCATGGAATATATCTCATCATATGTCTTATATACAAAACTATCAAGCACATTGGATCGTTCTCTCCGTCGGTTCAAACGAACATCAATACCATAAAAAGCTGAATTTAAATTATCGGTTATGTCCTCCCTCATGTGTCGACCAACTTGTGAAGTGGATCAATATCTAAATATAGATAAACCACCCTTGGTGGACACGATACCAAGGGTGGTGGAGGTCTTGGAAAAACTAGATCTCGGTATGCACCTCTTCGATTATACATTCGACCTTTACCAACACCATAATATATGGATGGTATATTGGTATAATCGGGCTCCATATCCTCAAAACAATCTGCATAAATGAATCTAGAAAAATAACATGTCACCTCATCGTTCCATGGCAGTCTACCATATGCTGCCAAGAATCTATCATAAAGATGGTGTGCAATGTGAGGGTGCTTGAAATATTGCACCTTCAACATTCATCGCTTTGGTCCTTCCTTAAAATTGAACATTGATTTTTCCTACTCTTTTGACACCCTTTTCTCTATTTTGAGCCATTTATCATGGCCCATCACCTATTACCTCCATCTCCTCAACAAATCAACAAAACTGTAAGTTGTTGTCCTAAGGTTATTATATATATCAATGAAGTTCTCTAAAGAATGCAAAAGGATCTCCAAGCTTTCTTTGCTCTCTGTAGGGATATCCAGTTTCTCAAGATCATGCTTCAACTTTGCATGGTAGTTTGTGGAACATTTAATAGTCATTTTTTTAACCTCTCCTTCCCAAGGAACCTCTATGCCAATGCCTGAGGGATAGGTTGCTATTAGGGTGTGATCTTTATTTTCTTGAAAATACTTGGGCCCTTGTTGACCTTCTCCTTCACCCTATTCTTCATTATTATCCCCAATATAGTCCAAATCCTCTACACATTTAGAAATATTTTTAGATAATTAGGACAATCCACATTGACATATATATGCATGTTCATATGCACGATTGATTTATATAAAAAACATAAATAAATAAAATAAATTTACAGCCCATATGTTGTTGATGTGATTGGGGTTGTTGTACATTGGCTGACAAAGGATACTCTTCCCCATAACATATTTCCCCAAATTAATGATTAGAAAAAGATCACGATTGTAACAACCCTAGTTAAATAATTAATTGTCATAGTTAAATAATTGTTTAATGTATATTAATTAATTAATTAACTCATTAAATATTTGGGTAATGAATTTAAGTTTAATAAATTTTAATTTATTAAAAGAAAACTTAACATATCGAATGATGGAACCATTAAGGAGAAGGGGATAATGTGGTTGGCATTGAATGGAGGGATAAGGTGGTTGGCATTGAATGGAGGGATAAGGTGGGTGAGTCTTAATGAAAGGAAGAACCCGATGAATGGGGGAAAAAGGAAAAGGAGGATATGAGGGGGAAAACACTCGGGAGAAGGGGACTTTTTGGAGGGAGCATTATTTTCATATGAGGAGACTATATTGGGGCATTTGGAAAGGATGATTTTTTTTTTGGGGGGGAGATTGAAAGACTGTATTACGGGTTTTGGCTGGAGAAGCTTGTGGTAGGACTGTTACAAGGGGGCACCTGTTGCTGGGAGTTTTGGGCTCGGGGGCCAGGAATCCTTACGGAATCCTGGAGCTAGGGAGCCGGAGAGGCTCTGGTCCTAGCTGGCTGGGTGGTTAGACGGTTTTGGGTAGAGAATTAGGCAGAGTTGGAGAATTTGGGCAGAGCATCAGGCAGAGTTGGAGAACAACTATAGCATCAGTTAGAGGTATGTATTTTCAGTTTTTTGCTGTGTTATATAATTTATTATGATCTGCTCATAAATTTTATTTAAGCTGAATGCTTATATGTTGGTTATGAAATTGTGAATTTTTTTTTATTTAAGCTAAATGGTTATATGCTGGTTATGAAATTGTGAAAATGTTAGGATAGCATTTCTTTAATCAATTTTTTGTTTTGTTTTATAAGGCTCTGTTTGAAGAGACCTTACAACGATGATCCATGATGCAACGGATCAAATTGGGCACCCCTTGCAGATAATTGTGCACTCTCTTGTGATGCTCTTTCTTGTGATATAATAAATGATGCATATGAAAAGAAATGTATCAAACTTTCAATTAGTTATATCAATTTCAACATGTATGCATGCACAATTTAACATGTGCATATAAACATACATGTACCTTCATCTACAACCTGACTAGATCTAAATGAATTTGATCGTCGTCCATACTGACTAGATCTCCTTCCTTCACTAGATTTCATTGTGTGACTATTTTCCCCTACTTGACCAAGGTTACCTTTCAAGCTAGGAGTACCTCTACTGCTTTAATTAGATATCCTAGAGCATTTGCGAGCCATAATTGGTGAGTCCTCTCTATCCATATATATTATATATTGTTGGATTAATGAGAGGGGAGGTGAATCAGTAATAGAGAAATTTAATCCTATTTACCACATTATGTAACTGTTATTTATCTTTATGATCAATGTAACATTATCATCTAATACGTTCAGAGTAAATAAACCATAAACAATGAACAATCACACACATGCACAATACACCAATATTTGTATGTGGTAACCCAATGCGAGAGAAAACCACATAATTCTTTTTCTTATATGTATTTAAGAATTACATTCATTGGAAGCACCAAATTCCTTCCTTCTCTAGCTGGAACTGGAAGGAGACTCCAACCCCCTATATTTTCAGGCTACAACCTGAGGGAAGCTCCAAGTCCCCAATTCTCTGGCTACAACCCCCTATGCTCTCAGGCTACAACTGGAGGGTGGATACAACCACCTATCATTTCCCCGTCCATTCACCCTAAAATATAAGTAATATGATGAAACCACAGTTACACTGTCATTGTGAGATATACTGTTGTAAACTCATACCAATATGAGCCAACAAACTGTAACCAACCTGTACTTGTACTCATCCTGTACTAATTAAAACCCAACATGTACGTGACCTATTTGTGCTACAACATGCTTATGTACGCGTTTTGTCTCTACTGTAGCCCACATATGTATGCGGCCTGTATATATTGCAACCTGCGTATGCCTTCTGAAAGCTAGGGTTTTTCAGTTTTGCTGAAACTCAGACACTATGCTACCTCTTTTCAACTCAATCTGCAACCTGACACTATGTCCAACCTGTAGTTGTGCCCTATGCATACATCCTCATACATATCCCTTAACCAAGTGTATCTATATCTCTCTAGTCATGTGTTATACAAGTATAATCATGAAAAAGTATAATAATACTCACATGGACTAGACACCAAACCCTTACTGATATGCATCCTATCAATACATCAACCACTTCACAAATACAATCTCTCAACCATGTACCACAAAAACCCTTAACCATATGCAAATAAATACAAGATGTGCCACAACACTAACAAGATGTATCAATGATAAATATTGATTATACTGTCACTGTATTTCTGTAGATCTAACTTATCCAGAAAGTCCCATGCAACCAATAATCTCTCTAGGGAAAATCTTCAAACCCACATAACCATTTCTCATGTAGAAAACAAAATCCAACTAATCATAGAAATAAGACATAACTTGAACCAGTATATATATTTGATGTACTTGATCATTGTAGACCTTCACGGGAGCTTTCTTTCAGACTCTAGATACCTGGCGTCTTCATCTTCTCAACTTTTTATGGATTTACCCTCATGTATGCACCATATTATATTGTTATCCGGTATATGTATGCACCCTATTATACTATTATCCCGCATATGTATGCACCCTATTATATTGTTAGCCCTCGAACATCTCAGAAACTAGGGTTTTTCAGTATTTCTGAAACTTTGAAACTTTCGTCGTCATCCCTTCGTGCTACCTCAGACTTTCACAAATTCAGATGTATCAATGAGTACCTGCAATAAACCTTACATAATAATAGATATTCAATTTGATCAATAGGTGCTAATAGAATATCCTTTCTCTCTTATTTATACTTCCATGTATCTTCCTCAAGGGGTTACATTCTAACAAACTTAACCCAATTTCCTTCTTTTAGGGCTAACCCACTTCTAACCACTTATCCATTTCTAACCCACTTTGCTAAAAATAGTAAATTGTCCACTTGTAGTTGCAACTTATTTATTTTTAATTATTTTCTTATTGTAACAACTTCACCCATGATTAACTCCTAGTTTCACTCACTTGACTATTCAACTTCTTCTAGGAGCGTCTATAATAATTCGACTTCTTTGACCTTCTAGATAACTCATGAGTGTTCTCCAACTTCACAAGGTCACAACTCTCTAATCGTGAGGAATTATGTGGCGTTCCACATATCACTGGAAATGGCATGACATGTAATATTGTTATAACCCTAAATTGCACCACACATGCTTACCTGGCATCAGGCCAAATCATATCCCTTCTTTGCCAAAACTCTGCTGAACAACTCTTTGAAAATCCTCTTGCGTAAAGGCCCACGCGCCCTAACCCATTACTGCATGCGTGTACACACTGGCTGACTCACAACAGCCCGCGTGTACCTAACAAAGCACAAAAAAAGGAAAGTTGTCGACGAAACAAAAAGCTATGGGTCAGTTAACTGAAACTCCCGGCCATGCATGGCCGAGGGTTCGTCCAAAACCCTAGCTCCTTCTAGCCTATGAAAGAAGGGGTAGGGGTACCATTTGGAGGAGGAAAAAATATAGCGAAGAAACTCTGCCCATTTGCGTAATCCATTGTCCCAACCCTTTAGCCTTTCTTCATGCCAAAGGAGATTTAATGCAAAGCAGTTGAAGGACAGAAGAAGAGGATCCCAGGATCAGGTTCAAGGAGCAGTGGCCGGTCTCAACTTTTGTAAGTTGATTCACTTTCAGTAATAAAAAGAATGCTTTTCCCATCCCAAATCATAAGTTGTCTATAGTTTGATTGATTTATGTTTGATTTCTAACCCTTTAGTACAGAAGTAGCATGCATGTGTAGTTGTTGTTTGTCTTGAGTGCAGGTCATCTGTGGAAGGAGCAGCACAAGCAAGTAATCAAAGCACAACGGAGGATCTACATTGAGCGTCGGTAATAAGGTAGGTGGTCCTTTTCCATGCATTTACCGAGAAAAAGGGATTTAAATCTTGGGATGTAGGTAAAAAAGTAGTTTCTATTCGGTCAAATCTACATGCAAGTTTGACCCTAGTTTGCTAGTTCATAGGGTGTTTTTCCCAACAACGGAATTGGCGACCATACTGGGGAGAATACTCTTTAGGGTTCCTATATTTATTTAAGTTTTTGGGTAGTTTAGAGACTAGGTTTTCTGTTTTTTCTTTGCCTGTCTTTTATTTTTCTGAAAGGTCTGAGCTAGCAGGGAGTCTGGTTTTCCATACCAGCTTTCCCTGACTTTTGCTTGACTGTATTTTTTGGGACACACAGAGGTACATGCGGCCTGCAGAAGGCCTGAACGTGTGTACCCGTGCCCTATCCTCTTACAGCCCGCGTGTGAACGCTAGCTGTAGAGACAACAGTAGCGTGTAGGAGTTCAGAGAACCTTAGAGGCAGTCCTCCTCTTCCCTGTCAGAATTACACATTCTTAGGGGGTTTTCTGGAATCATGTCTGGGTCTTGCTGGTTCACAGTCCTATCTCAGATTGCTTTTTTTCGCTTTATTATCCCTTGCATTATTTGTCTTTTCTGTTAGAAAGAGCATCCAAGCCTTCAAGGGATCCTGGTTATCAATACCAGAGGCCTCTTCCTGGTCTGGACTGCCTGTTTTCATATTTTTCCTTAGAATTTAGATATACACGTGGCTTGTACAAGGTCAACCCGCGTGTACACGCTTTCTGTCTCTGTTCAGAATGCGTTTGCACGTGTGCTGTTTTAGTGACAGTCGCGTGCATGTACATGCTACTTTTTGCTCAGGGTGGGGCAATCATCCCCTCCTTTGATAAGAAGTATTCCTCTCAGGCGTTTGAATCTAGGTTTGAACAGTCAGTAGGTTAGGATTCATCTTACCCTTAGCCTTCTTTTTCTGAGTTAATAGTTGACAGAAAAATAAAAAAATAAAATATTTTTTGTTTTATTGTTTTCAGACAAGCGTGAGAGTCATTGTTTGTTCAATTGCTTTTGTGTGATTCTTCAATCTGATTCTTTGCGATCTGCGCTTTAAGCTAGAATTGTTTTCTTGGTTTTTTGCTTGTCGGTATTTTCCCTTTCTTTCTTTATTAGCATTTAAATAAATAAAAAAATATCTTTTCATTTTCTTCTTTGGTTAAAGAATGTGTTTCTGCATCATTAGCTAGGGAAAAGTCTTTTATTTCGTAAGTTTTCGAAGTGAACTTAGATGATAAGTAGCTCGTAGTCGAGCGAAATTCCTGTGAGTTTGCTGTCCAAAATCTTAAAAATTTTATTTTTTATTTTTTATTTTTTTTAAAAGTTGTTGAAATTTTGCATTTTGTAGAAGTTTTTTGTTTCCTGCTTTTTCATTCATTTTTACTTTCGTCTTTTACACATCATCAGTTTCACCCTCATACCCCTTTACGTAAGATAAAGCCTTAAAAACAATGCTAATTTTAAAATCTACTAGACTTTTATGTTTGTAGGGTTCACAAACTAGTTTAGGATTAGGGCCTTGGATTAGGTTGGAGAGGAAACTCTTCAAGGCCATTCAAAACCAAACATTGGAGTCTGAGATAGGGAGTGTCTAAGTCCAGTTTCGTGGAATTTATCCGGGACCCCCGTCTAACACAGGGGATAAACACGAGGTCGCGTGCGGAAAGGTAGCGGAGATAACCCCTCCAAAGCTGGACCAATCGTAGTGGATAACACATATAGAGGGCTTGTTTTGGGATTCCGTCGTTTGCATTTGCCACGGGGCTTCGTGGG
Organism: Picea engelmannii; assembly: GCA_009831015.1. Classification (NCBI taxonomy): domain Eukaryota; kingdom Viridiplantae; phylum Streptophyta; class Pinopsida; order Pinales; family Pinaceae; genus Picea; species Picea engelmannii. Next base: position 8,788 of record ML812833.1, read on the forward strand.
TCTCGAATCCATTCGAGGTCCTCAGTTGTCTTCCAGACCATTTTCTCTCGATACCCTTGACAGGTTTCGGGCTTGATACCCTGCTCATTGTGGTCTACCCGACTTTCGACTGTACCCGCCTGGTGACTGTTCGCGTGCTGGCAACCTAGTTGCCAATCTTTTTAGGGACATACACAGGTGACTGCGGGGGTGTACCACGGTACCTAGGAAAGACATCGGGCCACACTTTGCAGAGTATACCCGGAGGGTGCTTCCGTGTTCGAGTTGCACTTGCACCGGTAATTTGCTCTAGTGGTTGTTGTTGTAACTGTTCTTCCAAATAGTTTAGTGATTGCTTGTCTTATCTCTTAGGGGATTTTTTTTTAGTGTGTGTTACTTTTGAACGTTTATAATACCTTAGCATGTCTTGGATCTTCTCACACAGTGGAGGATCCCGAGCTCCGACGGTCACGAAAGCTTCTTGGCCTACCGCCGGTTACACTGGAGCCACCTCCACCACCATTAAGGTGGAAGCTAGACCAACAATGGTCTTTTGAAGCGACCGGGTTACAAACCTTTGTGCCCGAACAACTCCCAGAGGAATCAACCATTTTGAACCTTGAAGCAGCCGCTCTTGGCTCGGTTGAAACCCCAACCATTGATATCTTGGCACCGTTTATTGTACCAATCCAATTTCACAAACGCCAGACAATGCCTCACACAACAATGGAAACAAATGTTGTTACTCCTTCTGGGAATTTGTCAATTCCCATCACAGTTGCCACCATAGGAGAGTCATCTCCTAACTTACCGTCATCGGTCCGAGCCACCATGGTCTCAGCCACAACTACGTCGCACAGTGGACCGAACCCGTCTATGGCAGCGGCCACAACCCCCTTCACACCTAGTGCGACAGGCCCTCCGTTTTCATACGGTATGCCTAGTTCGGGAACAAGTCCTGTACTAACCTACTCCACTTTACGGACTTTGGGTCTAGAGGTAGGGAGCTCTAACGCTCCTCTACAAGGTCAACTTGGGGGCACTCCTGTCCCTTTTAACGCTTTTCCTTATGCAGGAGGTCATATCCCTCCTTCGTCCCCTTCGCTTGGTGGTCCACATCAGCAGTCCATCAGGCAGCCTACACACACTAGTTTATTTGGAGCAGGGAGTCAGGGACCCCCTTCGCACAGTATGTCGGTAGGTTCAACACCGTTTTCTTGGAACGAGACAATTGGTAACAACACATTCTCATCCGCCGCTTTTCCGACTGGGGGCAAACCCATTTTTGGACAATCTACTCCTGCGCAGGGTACTATTCCTGCACAGGGGGCACACATACCAAGAACTTGGAATTCAGGACAAGGATTCGTTCCCTCCTCCGAAATGTCATTCTGGGGTAATTCTTTCAACAGTCAATGGAACCTCGGAAAAACTTCTATGCCTCTCCCTGCAGGACCGACATGGGGTAATCCTTCCCAAAGTCCTCTGAATACAATGCATGCCCAACACTCTATGTCCTTTTTGGGAAATCAGTCGATGATGTCTCCACAGATGCAAAATCCTTATGCTAGTCAGGGCCATGGTTTCTACCAGAATCCAGGCCAACAGCCAAACTTTTCCTGGTAACCTGGTGCCAGTCAAACTCCAAGACCCTTTTTCCCAAACTACCATTCCTGGCAACTTTACACTTGCTAGATTTGACAAGGTTGTTAAATGATCCTATTTGTCACGATCCATGTTGGCCTCCTATGCCGACGAAGTTTCCTTCAGACATTCCAAAGTTCGAGGCCAAGCCTAATGAAGATCCAGGTGATCATGTGACTACCTTTCTCCTTTGGTGCTCATCTAACTCATTGAAAGATAACTCCGTACAATTGTGATTGTTTCAATGTACTATTATTAGGAGTGCCACCAAAATGGTACATCGAGCTCGATCGCTCAAGATACTCTTCTTTTGGTGAACTGGGGATGGCCTTCCTTAACCATTTCCAGTTACCTGTGAGATACGACGCTGGCACATAGCTGCTCGCCAATTTCGAACAGACAACAATGGACCATATCTTTGATCATGTCCGAGAGTGGAGACACCGGAAGAGTCTAATCAAAGTACCAGTCCCACCAACATTCCTGCTTGAGTGGTTCCTTAAGTCTTTGGTCCCATAGTTATCCAAAGACGTCGCAACATCCAGAGTTTTCTCCGAAGAAGATGCCATCATGAGGGCTCAACAATTTGAGCTCATCTATTCTTAGTCTGGTTTATTATACACCATCTTTCCAAATGCGCCACGTTCGATACTGGATAAAGCTAGACAGAGAGCTGGACCACATGCCGATGGTATTGTTGGTTCAGCACAAACCAAGCCCGTTGAGCAATTGACAAAACAATTGCAATAGTTATCCATACAACACACAATGGCCAACCAAACCACTGCTTTGGCTGCTCCCCCTACCCAAACGTTGGAAGTACACACCGTGCAGTCGACTAACCCAAAGGCCACCCAACAGCCTGAAGGGAAGAAAAAACAACGAACGAAGGGTAAGGGGGATAAAAAACCCACTGATAATGCTGGCAGGGAAAACACAGAAAAACGGAAGGTGAGGTATCCATGCAACTTGTGCGCGGAAGACCACCCGACCCATCTTTGTCCTCGACTTGCAGAGGCTCAAAAGTTTGTCACACAACAACAACAAGTAGTGTTGACTAATCCCTTTCAACATGGGCAAAATCTAACTCAAGCCTCTACAAGCACAAAAGGGGGCAACCAAGGAACCTGCCCTCCTCCAAACAATCCCTCATCCGTGAACGTATATATGGTTAGGGGTGATGCTTTCATAACGACTAGAGCGCACGACTATAGTAAACCAAGCGCTTCTGAGAAGGGTAAAGAAGCTGATCTCCCATCTCTTCCTCTACAGATTGAGAAGACATTGGGAGAAACAATGACACATATTCCAAAGGGTGCATTTAAAAAAGCTTCTCACAACCCAAACGCAAGGGCTGCCCATAATTACTCTGTGGTGGAAGATTTATCACAAACCCCTTGTGCGATGTTTGCTTTGGAGGTCCTCCAACGCTGCCCTGCTCAGAGGAAAGCCTTGTTAACTGCTTTGGGCTCTACTAAGACTTGTAATTCGGGCACCATCATGTTAGATACAACTGAATTAAAACCTCGTCTGCCTTACCACGTCGCGTTTTAGATAGTAGTGGCTCATCCCACGAAAACTTTTACTCGCAATATCTTCCGCACGGTGGTCGACGAGGGTGCCTCGACATGCGTTATGTCGTTAGCATGCTGGAAGGCCATCAACCAACCCGTTTTGTCTCCATCACCTACTCTCCTCACTGCTTTCGACGGTCATTCATTCCGACCACATGGCATCATTCCTTCTTTCCCTGTGCAGTTAGGAGGGAAAACCATGTGTGTCGAAGTAGAGGTAGTTGATGCTCCCCTCGACTATAATCTCTTGTTAGGATGGAGTTGGACTTATGCTATGCAAGATGTGGTTGCTACAGTTTTCTGAGTCTTGTTGTTTCCACATGAGGGTCGGATAGTGACCATCGATCAACTATCTTTCTCCAGACCTGACCCAACTTTGGGGGCATCCACGGTCCCGATGATTGATAATCCTCAACCAGGTGTCGTTAAAGTAGGAGTGGGTTTGTGTCCATCCTTGATGGGTACCTTTGATTTCCCACCTCCTCACGACGATATCAAATTTGTATCTAATCACCATAAGGTTGAGATTTTTCAAGTTTCGTCGTTCCACACGACTTACTTTGAGGATCCTTGGATTCTTCCTTCCCCATCAACCACGATGGATGAAACGGGGCACTCAGGCATGTCCATGCCCTTGTCTGCCATTGAGGTAGCGTACTCTGTAGTCCAACAAGCTTCATCTAACCCTGATCCGACTCCGGCACAAGAGTTCGATCCACTTCTAGAGCCTATTTGGGCTCATGGTTCTCTCGCTAACGTCGATTCGTTAGACTTAGTGTTTTTGGGAAAAATACCCTACGGACTAGCAAACTAGGGTCAGACTTGCATGCAGATTTTGACCGTAAAGAAATTACTTTTTAACCTACCACCCGAAACTTAAACCCCTCTTTCACAATACATGCATAGAAAGGAACTACTAACCTTTTTACTGATGTTTGGTGTAGATCCTCCGTTGCGCTCTTGACTGCTTGCTTGCGCTGCTCCTTCCAAAGATAACTTGCAATCAAAACAAACACCTACGCATGCATGCTACTTCTCTACTTGAGGGTTAGAAATTAAGCATAAATTAAACACATCATAGATAACTCATGCATTGGGACGGGAAAAGCATTCTTTTATTATTCGAAAAATGAATCAACTTGCAATCAAAGTCGAGACCGGCCACCGCTCCTTGATCCTGATCCTGGGCTCCTCCTCTTCTTTTGTCCTCTAACTGCTTTGCGTTAATTCTCCTTTGGCTTGAGGAAAGGCTAAAGGGTTGGGACAATGGATTCGGCAAATGGGCAGAGTTTCTTCGCTATATTCTTCCTCTTCCAAATAGTACCCCTACCCCTTCTTTTATAGGCTAGAAGGAGCTAGGGTTTTGGACGAACTCTCGGCCATGCATGGCCAGGAGTTTACGTTAACTGACCCATAGATTTTTGTTCCGTCGGCAACTTTCCTATTTTTGTGTTTTTTAAGGTACACGCGGGCTGTAGTAGGCCTGCCAGCGTGCACCCGCGTGCACCCGCGTGCAGTAGTGGGTTAGGGCGCATGGGCCTTGACCCAAGAGGATTTCTAGAGAGGTTCTTCAACGGATGTTTTGGCAATGAAGGGATATGAGTTGGCCTGATGCCAAGTAAGCATGTGTGGTGCAATTTAGGGTTATAAGACTTAGTCTTGCCTTCTGATGAACCAGTAATCGAAGCAATGACTAGTCCGGACAAACCCTGGGAACATCTTCATCCCAGAGTTAAGCTGAATCGAAGCAGGAGAATTCACCGTTACCATGACCGTAGATCAACCATGTCCCATTAATCTCTTAGCTATGCAAGAAATTTATGCTGAGGGCAATATGGCGACTATCACTTAAACTATACCCATCAACATCTCCCTAAACCCTGGCGTCATGGAGAATGTCTTCGTCGGAGTGGATTGCTCCCCTGAAGAGATTCAAATTTACACGGAGCTTTTCAAAGAATTCCACGACATTTTTGCCTGGTCTTATGAGGAAATGCCAGGTATTGATCCGAAAATAGTTGAACATGAAATCACAAGGTATCCTGATGCCAAGCCTGTTCGACAAAAACTTCGTCCAGTCAATCCCAAGAAAGAAGCAGCCATCAAGATTGAGGTTGAGAAATTGCTAAAGGCAGGTTTTATTTATCCTATCCATTTGACTCAATGGGTGTCCAATCCTGTGCCAGTCAATAAAAAACAAGGCACGATTTGTGTATGTACCAATTTCCGTGATTTGAACAAGGCATGTCCCAAAGATAATTTTCCAACACCATTCATTGACCAAATCATTGATGAATGTGCCGGTTGTGAAGCCTTTTATTTCATGGACATTTTTTCGGGATATAATCAAATCCAAATCAAACCCGAAGACCAGCATAAAATGACATTCATTTGTCCGTGGGGTACATTCTCATATCGTAAGATGCCTTTTGGCCATAAAAATGCTGGAGCCACATTCCAGCGGGCCATGTCTTTTGCTTTTCATGACCTCAAGCATATAGTCGAGGCCTATCTAGATGATTTAACATCACACTCTCGCAAGCGAACATATCTTCCCACACACCTTAGGCTAATCTTCGAACGCTGTCGCTACTTTAGGATTCGCTTGAATCCAAACAAGTGCAACTTCTGCGTAACATCAGGACGATTGTTAGGTTTCATCGTATCAACAACATGGATCATGGTCAATCCTCTTAAGGTGGAGGCAATAATCTAGTTTCCCCCCCCACGTACAATCCTACAACTTCAGAGTCTACAAGGCAAGGTGAAATTCTTACGACGCTTCATCGCCAACTATGCCAAAATCACCAAGGGCTTTATGCGTTTACTAAAGAAAGATGTCCCTTTTTTCTGGGACGAAGCCGCTCAACGCTCTTTCGATGCATTAAAACACGCCCTCACAACCGCACCTCTGCTACGACCACCTAACTATAACAAAGATTTCTTATTATATCTGGCTGCCACAGAGTCAACCATTGGCATGGTTTTAGTTCAGGAAGACGATTCGTTTTTAGAATACGTGATCTATTACCTAAGCCGAGGCCTCGTAGGATCGGAACTCAATTATTCTCATATCGAAAAACTTGCGTTGGCAGTAGTTCATGCTGTTCAACGGTTCCGTCACTATGTTTTGTTCCGCAAGACCACCGTCATTGCTGTCGTGAATCCATTCCAATACATGTTGACACGATGAGTTATAGGCAAAAAAATCAGTAGATGGATAGTCATCCTCCAAGAATTTGACTTAGACTTCGTTTCAGCAAAGTCCAAGAAGTCATTGGTCTTCGCAGAGCTTATTTTGGAACTTCTGGTTGAGTCAGGTGACGTTGTGCCTGAGGAATCACCTATCCGGGGAGATATGTTTTTGATTGCATCTATAGACCCCTGGTATGGAGATATACTTATCTATCTCCAGACTTTGAAATGCCCCACCTCTGCTTCTCGTGACGAGCGTCGGCGGATACGCCATTAGGCTAAAATTTATCTCATACTCGATGATACGTTGTATCAGAGAGGTGTAGACTACATCTTACGTTGATGTCTCACTCATGAGGAGGCCATCATCGTGCTCAACGATTGCCATACTGGAGCTTGTGGTGGTCATTTATCTGGGTTGGCAACAACCCAAAAGATTTTACGAGCAGGTTACTTCTGGCCGACACTTATTAAAGATTGTATCGAATCGGTCAAGAAGTGCCATCCGTGCCAAATCTTCTCCCGGAAGATGAGGGCACATCCCGCTCCTATGTTTCCTGTCATTACAGTTGGTCCCTTCACTAAGTGGGGGATTGATTACACTACATGCAACCCCCTGTCAGCAAGGGGGCACCACTATATCATCGTAGCTGTCGACTACTTCACTAAGTGGGTCGAAGCTATGCCAACATTTAAAGATGATGGAGAGACTACAACTCTCTTCTTATTCAACCATATCATAGCAAGGTTCGGCGTCCCGAGAGAGATTGTCACTGACCACGGCAGTCACTTTCAGAACCAAATGATGTTTGAATTAACATCAAAGCTTGGGTTACAACAGGAGCATTCATCGCCTTACTACCCCCAAGCCAATGGGCAGGTGGAAGCTGTAAACAAAACTCTTAAGACTATTCTACAACGAACTATCAACTCAGCCACGTCGAATTGGCATTTGATGTTATACTCGACATTATGGGCTTACTGAACATCTGTTAAGACTGCAACCAGTTTCTCACCTTTTCAACTCGTTTACGGGCTGGAGGTAGTCTTGCCCATCGAATGTCAAATCCCATCTCTAAAATTGGTAGTACAGTTATTGCCAGACACTTCTGCACTTGAAGAACGGTTAGTACACCTTGAGCAGCTCGATGAGCAGCGTCGCGATGCGGCCCTGGCCAACGAGGCTCACAAACATAAGGTCAAGTGTCAATATGATAGGTCCGTTCATCCTCGTATTTTTTTTGAGGGTGACCTTGTCCTGGTCTATGACCAAGATAAGGACCCCCTAGGGGCATGAAAGTTTAAACCCATGTGGTTCAGACCCTTCATTGTAAAAGAGGTATTAAAAAAGGTCGCTTATTGTTTGGTTGATTTTGAAGGGAATGCTTTGGCGGAGCCTAGAAATGGGCTCTACCTCAAGAAGTATTACTCACAGACAGATCACTGTGGGTCACTTTCTGTAACATATGTATAGTCTTTTTACTATTACTTTTTAAGTTTCTTTTAAGTGTTATGGACATGTCATTGATGTTATCTTTCATCAATATGGCAGATGTCAAGTGATTCCGAGGTGTTTGTTGGGTATGCAGACGGTGCTAGTCGGCACACGTGGAGGCTTGCCTCTGCAGCTTGGGTAATCTTTTCACCTCAGGGCCAGTTGTTATTTTCCGGAGGTATATGCTTAGGTGACACCACAAATAATGTCGCCGAGTATAGTGCAGTTATTGAGTTGCTTCGTGATGCCTTGTCATTGGGTATCTCTCATATCCGGGTCTATCTCGATGCTCAACTGGTTGTGTCACAGCTAAACATAGTATATCGGGTTCATGATCCAACTTTACACCGACGATTCCTTAGGGTACGTCTCTTAGAATGAAACTTTGATTATATTACATATTTTCATGTTCCTAGGAGATTAAACCAAATTACAGATACTCTAGCTAATCAAATTTTAGATTGGCATCTTGCACACATATGAAAGAACATTGACATAAACATGTAAATACATTTTTGCACATAGAATCCATAAGACACAAAAGATAAAAACCATATACAACATCATAAAATAATTAGAGTACATAGATGGATGCAAGTGCCTAAAAAATGGGTAGTAACGAGTCACCGGGCTTATGCCCTCAAAAAACATATACAAGTAGGTGCTCATGGCACATAAAAAGTCTAAGTAGGTTCAGGGCCTATGGGCCCTGTTATAATCATCCACAACATGGGCTAAACACCTAAACAATCGGACCCATGTCCGAGGTTCCCCCACTACATGAGGCTGCATGGATGGCGGCAGGTCCTCTATCTCTGCCATCGGAACTGTGCGAGTGAGCGCAGTGAAGTTCCGCTCAACTCATCTAAGGACTCTCTCAGCCTCTCCGTCTGGGAGGTTCCCTGCTACAACTACTCCCCCATCGGCTACAGCCGCGGCCTCTGGCCATGGACGACGCCTGTTCCGTGCATAATCAGTAGGTCACACGGGTCCCACATCTGCATGCAACAAAAGTTTATCCGTCAAATACTCTGGCATACAAAAAAATGATATATATAACAAAAATGACATAAAAATTACATATGCAAACAAAAAAAAAAATACAAAGGTGGATACTTACCCATCTCCCCTCGCTCCTCACCAGGAGGCACGGGTATCTCAACATCTCTAGAAAAGTCTATCCCTGCATATGGGTAGTCCTCAATCATAGGGATCTGTTGTGACAACCACGCGAAGAAATAATCGTCGAAGGACTCAACGGTCCTTCCACCACCCTGTTGCGGCAGTAATACTGCCCATCTAAACACTGCAGGGAATGAGGCCTGATGTCCTCGTACTACAACCCGAGGACTAAAACTCGGAACTCTCTCAAAAAAGAACAAACAGAAGATGGTCTCGAACCCAAAGTTCCTATGTGTCCGCTGTCGACAATCTGTCAATTGCCGCTTGATGCACTCGAGCAGTGTGGTATTCCAATCAAAAAACTGTGCATTCATGCACTGGATGGCACAGTTCATCTGTGCGCGAGACGCCTGATGCAAGGCTACTGAGCCGGTAATCCGCCCAATCAATAACAATATAGTCTACAACGCTAAGCCAGTAATCTTACTAATAGGTACCTGGGAGCCCACACGGTCAGTCCCACCCTCACAATGCTCAGCTATCAGTTCCGAGATCTTGCTTGGTCCCGCAGGAAACGTCTGGAAGTTGACTGGTTCCCCTCTCCTTGAGAGGCCAGTCAGAAAGTATATATCCTCGGTGGTGGGCACCGGTGATTGCCCCTCTAGCATAAAAGCCTCTGCATCAGGGTGCCAATAGTCAATCAAGGCATTCAATAGCCTTGGTTGTGAGTGCATGAATGGACATAGAAAGAATTTTAGTAAACCGCATTGCATTAACACGACCATGACATTCGGATCTGCTGCAACCAACTCACTGATTGCCTCATGCTCCCTTTCCCTCCATTGGACATACATCCTGCCAACACAACATGGTAAAGGAGGGTCAGTACTTGCTTTTAGTTTTCTTTTTCATTACAAAAGGGGGATACACGTGGGCTGTAAAGGTGACAATCGCGTGTACACGTGGGCAAACTTTACTCTGCTCGAATGTACACGCGACCTGTCAAGAGATAGCCCGTGTGTACCTAGGGCCTACCTTTTTAAGGTCGACGCCCACCCAAAAAAGAAACTAAACAACGAAATTGAAGTATTGAATAACTAGATAAGGGAGTTTGTACTTACTTGGTCCAAGCAGAAGTTCGTTTCGTCCACTGAAGCTCCCGGAATCACTGTTTTTGGCAAAGGGGGTCTTTTGGCTCCAGAGTCAATTTCCAAATCAACAATGGTGATAATGAGCTGCTAGCTTCTATTTATAGACTTTTTTGCCTCTTTTTGTCACTTTTTGGCCTCCTTTATCAGTTTCTTCATACCAAAAACCATTTAGAGTGATTCAAGAGTTATATGGGAGGGATTTGATCGGGTATTGGGACATTTTTTTTTAGTTTTGAGAAAATATTGACGGTCCATGAAATTTTTTCGAAAATCAACTTGAGCATATAGGTTAGGTTACCACCCCGACTTTTGCGCCTCGTTGACTTTTTCCTCCACTATAGGATCGATCCGGTCAGGTTGTGACACAGAACCACCATATTTGCTTTAGAAGTGTCACAACTTGGCAGTAGAGCTTACTAGAACATGGATGCCCTAGGTAGGTCCTGGTTGCATTATGGTGTCCATGCCGTTTCTAAAAACACTGTAGGCTCAGGAGTCCGTATAGTCTTTCCTGAATATGAGTTTGAGCCTCCTTTGCATGATTCTTTTTCACTCTTTGTCTCACCCTCAGGACTCCCAAAAATAACGGGTCTCCTTTTAAGCCCTTTTCCGACCCTCTAAAAATGAAAAGATTGCCGAGCGATCTTGTGGCCTTTCACGCTCGTTAAATTGAAATTTGAAGTCACGTCTGTTCGGAGGTAGTTTACCCTTTTTTTGGTCTGGACGGTCAATTGTATGAACAAAGGTATACTCTATCGAATTCCCATTCTTTAGAAGAGTACTCTCAGGTATAATTTTATTCCTTTTTCGGGCCTGAGGGTCTAAATTTACAAAAAAGAAACCCCCACGGAGTCCATAGTTAAGCTCTTTTCAGACTCCCTAAAATTGAAAAGATCGCCAAGTGACCTTATTATTTCACACTCGTTAAATTGGTCCAGAAGAATATTCCTGACGGAGTCCATAGTTAAGCTATTTTTAGATTCCTTAAAAGTGAAAAAATGGTCGAGTGATCTTGTCCTTGTCACACTCATTACAATGGTTTTGAATTGACGTCTAATTGGTGCTAGTTTACCCCTTTTTCTAACCGACTAGACTATTGTCGAAAAAGGTACCCCATCGGAGTCTCCTTTTATGCTTTTTCAGACTCTCTAAATATGAAAAACCACCGAGCTTACCTTCTCTGGGATCGTTAAACTTACATCGAAGGATGTTACCATTGTGTGTTCTATTAACCGCATTTGCATACCTTATCCACCAGCCTTGTAAAAACATACCCTGTGGTGCTCCTCCTGCTGTCTTTATCACTTGCCATATCTGAATCAACATACCCCTGTAGAAAAGTGTCTGAACCTCCAAAACATAATGCATGTGTAGTAGTACCTCTCAAATACCTGAGAATCCACTTTACTGCCTCCCAATGTTCTTTACCTGGATTGTTCATATACCTGCTCACAACTCCCATTGCATGTGC
>ML812833.1:20518-31619 GCA_009831015.1 Picea engelmannii
CGCGATACATTTCCCTCATAAAAGAGGGTTGCCTTCTAGGGAAAAAAACCCTAACATAATCTCTACCGTTAGATCTGTGACCTTATAATGAACGGTCCAGATTTACAATGAAATTACAATATACTTTTACAAGGCAATTTTTGGTTCGGGGGAGGCTGCCCCCGAATCCCCGCTGGGGGCCCGCTTTCCCCCAAACCCCCCAGTCGGGGGGATAGGTCCCCCTGACCCCGTAGAGGGGGTACCCCCCCTCTGCACTCCCCCGCGTGGAAGAGTGTACATACTTCTGGGGTGTAAATACTTCATGGGGTATAAACACGGCTGAAAGTAAAAGACCTATAAATCAGGAAGATAATCAGGCTCCACAACCAACACATAGAACCTGTGTACAACATGCTTCTGCTGAAATATACTCTGCTTCGGCTGTAGAAAATGATACTAATGATTTTTTATTGCTTATACAAGATACCAAACACTCACCCAAGTATAATTTTGCTCCACTAGTGCTTTGTCGGTCATCAATGCAACCTGCCCAATCTGCATCTGTGTAGGAAATAAGTGATATATCCTTTCCTTTTGGATACCATAATCCAAGCTCTTATGTGCCCCTGAGATATATGAAAATCCCCTTCATAGCTATAACATGTGATTCCTTTGGTGCTGCTTGAAATCATGCCACCTGCCCAACTGCCTACATTAGATTGGTCTAAATGTTGTCACATAAAATAAGTTTCCAATCATTGACCTATACTGCCTCTAATCTGTAGACTTTGAATCGTCATATTTTCTCAACTTGGAACTGGTTTTCATAGGATTGTTAACTGGTTTTCAATCTTCCATTCCAAACCTCTTTAGCATTTCTCTGATATACTTAGTTTGAGAAATAAAAATGCCTTGATTTCTTTGACATACTTGAATACCTAGAAAGAAGGATAGTTCTCCAAGTAATGAAATTTCAAATTTGTATTTCATATCATTTGCAAATTTATGGCTTAACCTGTCATTATCACTTCCAAAAATAATATCAACAACATAAAATCCTATTAATAGAATACTATCTTGAGTTACCTTGATGTAGAGGTTGTTGTTGTTAGATTACTGAGAGGGGGGGTGAATCAGTAATAGAGAAATTTAATCCTTTTTAACCATATAATCCAAGTGTTATATCAATGTAGCATTATCATCCAATAACTGCATAGTAAATAAGCAATGAACAAATGAAAAATCATACACATACACAGTACACCAATGTTTTACGTGGAAACCCAAAGCGGGAGAAAACCACATAATTATTTTTCTTATATGTCTTGAAGAATTACATTCATTGGAAGCACCAACTTCCTTTTTTTTCCAACTGCAATTGGAAGGAGGCTCCAACCCCCTTGTTTCTCAGGATACAACCCGAGGGAAGCTCCAACTCCCCTATTCTCTGGCTACAACCAGAAGGAGGCTACAACCCCGTATGTTCTCCAACTACAATCAGAAGGTGGCTACAAACACCTTTCCTTGCCTTGTCCAACCGCCCTGAAGTAGAAGTAGAATGATGGAACCACTGTCACACTATCATTGTGATATATACCGCTATAAACATGTACCAATAAATCTGAACCATGCATCAATCATGCATCAACCTGTACCTCAACCTGTACCATAAAAAAGTGCATCAACCATGCACCAACCTGTACCAAACAACCTGTAATCAACCTGTACCATAAAAAAGTGCATCCAACCATGTACCAAGTATGTACCAATCATGTGTCAACTACTCATCAACTATGACTCATCAATATGTACCAACATCATCAACTATACACCTCATGTATGTGCCAACTCATCAACTACTTGTCTCAACCAATGTACCCAACATGTACCTTAACCAAAAGCCCTCATCAATTTCATCATCCAAATATGATTTATAACTTTGTAATATACCTGGTGTATATGATCACATACCTACAAACCTTCCTTAACTTTCACAACAAGAGACTAGCATTTTCATCAAACTTTTCTTTAGTCTCACATGACTAGTTTGGGATTAGTCAACAACCCTAACTTGAAATAATCATAACTATGTACCTATAATGAATAAATATATGAAAGTAGTACACAATGTTATTCAATTTGTTTTATGCAATTCCTCCATGTGTCACTACTTGGAACCTCTCAGAAAATGAGTTATAGAAAAAATGACATACCTTGCTGAATTCTCGCTTATTCTAGAGAGCGACCTTGTAGAACGTTCCCCGCAAAGAATGTTTGTTGAATGGATATGAAAATGTTACAAAGAATACTACAGTAATTAACTCTAACTAACACATTTTTTATTACTTAATTTGGATCTGTTATGAAGAAGTTATGACATTTTTACCCGAAACACCTATTTTAGACTAGTTTCAGGACTAGCCACAAACCCTATTTTCCACGGAGTGTAAATCCAAAAATACAACGACCCACAAGCTGAAATTTTTACCACAGATACTTGGATCTGTTTCCTCAATGGCCTATCATTTTCATGGTATGAATCATTCTATAAAAAATGTTATTGCTAAAATGGTGAGATGACCTGTAAATAACATACCTTAGAAAGCATCATCAAAAGAATTTATCCTCCCTTGAATTCCGACCTTCTTTTCTTCACCTTCCCTTTGAAATTCAGCTTAGATATCCTTTTTTTACCTCATTCACCTATATATATTCAATATCCTCAAGTGTGATGTAAAACGAGAGAGCCTTTCCTCTTATTTATACTCTCCAGGTAGCTTCCTTAGAAGCAACTTCTAGGTCACTTTGCCCACTTTCCTTATTTTAGGGTTAACCCACTTCTAAGTCACTTAACCTATTTCTAGGTCAATTAACCCAATTCTAGGTCACTTAACCCATTTCTAGGTCACTTAACCTATTTCTATGTTACTTAGCCTTTTTCTGGGTCACTTAACCCAATTCTATGTCACTTAACCTATTTTCCTCATTTTTAGGGTTAAATACTCTCCATAATTAGAAAGTTATCCATTTAAATATTCCTCCTTCACTTTGTCACTTTTATTTACTATTTAAATAATAATTTCTTCTTTGCAAGGTCTTTGATTTCTTTGACTTTTTGGGGCTTCAAGCCTACCTATGCGGGTCCTCCAACTTCGTAATGCCATAACTCTCAAACCATGAGGAGTTATGTGACATTCCACATACCACCGGAAATGGAATGACATGTACTATCCATATAGAATAGTATTACCTTCAAATATATTAAAACACATACCATTATACATGAAACAACCTTGGGTCCATTACCCAAACCTTTGTGCTACCGGAATTCGCTACTGGACTTTCTTCAAGGGTTGACATCAATGACAACCAACCTTAATCAACATCTGTCTGCATTTCCTTTTCTGAACCCTTCTTGTTGTAGATATCTATCCAACGTAGAGTAACATGCTATGGGAGCTTGTTTTAGACCATAAAAGGCCTTCTTCAACTTGCACACGTAATTTTCATTCTCTAACAGTTGAAATCCTTCTGGTTGCTCAATGTAGAATTATTCTTCAAGTTCCCCATTCAAAAAGGATGATTTCACGTCCATTTGATACAATTTAATATTCTTGGATTATGCATAAGCTAAGATCAATCAAATTTCTTCTATTATGGCAACTGGGGAAAACGTCTCTTCAAAGTCGATACCTTCAACCAATGTGTATCCTTTACATACCAATCTAGATTTGTTCCTAGTAACCTATCCATATTCATTCAATTTATATCTAAAGACCCACTTTGTGCCAATCATATTCTTGTACCTTGTTCTTGGAACTAATTTCCAAGTGTCATTCTTCTCTATTTGATCCAACTCTTCATTCATGGCCTTTGTATATAATTCATCCTTGCTGGATTCTTCAAAACTGTTTGGTTCAATCAAAGACAGGAGTGCTAGGTACAATTGTTCTGGTGAACAAATTTTTCATGTAGTTTCAATTCCTGAATCTTTGTTCCCGATAATTTGATTTGAAGGATGATTCTTTTGTACTCATTTTCTAGGTGTCTTTGGAGGTACTTGTTGAAATTTCTCTTCTACTTCTATCTGATCTTCTTCATCTTCCCCTTCTGCAACTTCTTCATCCTTTGCTTCTTCTTCATAAACTTGTTCCATTGATTCCTTTTCTTCTTACTTTAATTTTCATCCACTTGTTTCATCAACTGTTACATTGATTCTTTCCACAACTTTGTTGAGCCTTAGATTGTAAAACTTGCATGATTTCCTTGTACTTGAGTAAACAACAAGTACACCTTTGTCCACATGAGAGTTAAAATTTCCCATTCTTCCATCTTCTCTTTTGATGTATCATTTGATTTCGAACACTCTGAAGTGCTTGACATTTGTTGGTATTCCTTTCCATAGCTCATAGGAAGTTTTGAAATTATTGTTTCTGGTCATTACTATGTTTTGAATGTGAACTATATATGCATTGCATGTTTCCAAAAGACATATGTCAATATAGAATCCATTAACATTGTTTGAGCCATTTCCTGTACTGTCCCATTCTTTCTTTCAACAACTCCATTCTGTTGAGGTGTCCTAGCGATGGAGAATTGCATTTTTAATCCATGCTTGCTACATAAATCCATACATTCCTTTGAAGTAAACTCTCCTCCATTATTTGATCTCAAACATTTGTTTTTTGAATCCATTTCATTTTCAACCATTTCCTTGTATACCTTGAAATTTTCAAATGCTTCTGATTTCTTCTTGAGAAAACAAACTGCAATCATTCTTGTATACAAAGGAATAAATAATACACAGGTAAATAATACCATGATAGAGAGAACTTATATTTTATAAAGTAAAACCACCAACTGGCTACAGACCAAGGACATTCCACCCAACCATAAACAATGTTGTTCCAAGTCTCAACAACAATGCCACCCCCGATCCAGGGCTATGAATCCACAAGGACGGTTCCATAGTGTTACTCAGATTTCCAAACCAATCAACACTCAATCTCTCATAGGCTTCCCAACACCCACAATAATACAAGTACACCAACTCTCTTCTACCCAGCCTGCACAACCCAAGAGAATGTACCCCCACCCTTCTCTGCCACACAGTCCCTCAGGAAATCCTTCTCCTTTTAGGGATCTCGTGCACCTGGTCCAGAATCTCCATGTTGGGACTCTCAGGACTCACATCTATGAGAAAAGTTGGACAAATACCACACATCTCAGACATGCAGGTCTTGATTCATTGCCTTATTACACCAGCAATCTCTACATCCAACAAAACCATAGTTGTTCTTCAATAGTTCATTTACCCTTCCCAATCCAAATGTGAATGAGGAATATGAGTGTGGTGAAAGACTGAATGGAGTGAAGTCTCCACGAGAGGTGTGAACAATGAACATGTGTGTGAATGAATTCATGAACATGTGGAGCGACCAACATCAGAACGAGAGCGAGAATGGGAGTCAGAAGAGAACGAATGATGAAACGATGAATGAGAGAATCAACGAACATGAGAACCCCCCAATAGATCAGGGATGGGTTTATGTAATTCATGGTTATCAAGAACCCCTTGGCCTTCCCCCAAGAAGCTCACATAATTTATTTCCTCCATTAGAAAAAACATTAGTCCTTCCCTATAACTCTAGTCCTTGTCCATCTAGCAGCCAACGATGTATTTATTATTAATAATGATCAAAACATTACATTTCTTAGGCACACTAGCCTCTATTAGTTTTTTTGGCACTCTGGCCTCTGAACAATTAACAAATACATTATTTATATGGGGCTCAAAACATGGGGTGTTACAGACATGAAGAGAAGGATTGTCACACATTCGATTTGATGAAGGAGAGCACTTCATATATGCACAAGATTTGGGAGGAGAACGTTGCAACAAAAGGAGGTGGTCCACAATATAATAATCAAAGAGGCTTTAACCCAAGAAACAAAGCAAATTTTGGAAGAGGTCGAGGAAGAGGAAATTTTGGTAGAGGAGGAAGAGGATTGATAATATATTGCAATTGTAATGAATCAGGACACTTAGCCCACATTCGCCTGAATCTCTGTACAACGTGCACATACTATAGAGCACTATACCATGTGACAGAATATTGTCCTAAACTAGTTTTGAAATGACAGGCATGAGGGAATCAGAACCATAATCCAAATCAGAATGTACATAAAATATCAGCTGAAAAACACAATGAAGGACCACGAATAGTAGTTGTTACACACAAAGGAGATAGAATAGAAGTTAATGTGATAAATGGAGGGAAGCAGGCTAAACAATGGGTAAGGAAGTCAGTAGGACCTATGTCAACGTTCGATCCTCAACAAGAAAATGAGACATATTAGAGGGTAAGAAAAGAAGTACTTTAATAAGATTGGGGAGCATCAATTTCATATGTGTCGCATGTCAATGATTGTGTTGTGCCAGAGAAGACAACTGGGAAGGTAAGTACTCTAAGAGAATTACTAAGAAGTTGTGTAGAGATGATGAAAGATGAAACTATGATGAATGAACTATATGAGATAATTAATCACTGCATGCAAGGAAAGGAAATTACCATCACATAGAAGGTAGTGAATCGGGTACTACGCAGGAAGAGGACCAATGGATAATTTAGACTCATTGTGCAGATCAGGGAATATGATGTGGATAATGTTATCTTGGACTTGGGGTCCGATGTGAATTTATTACCAAAGTAGACCTAGGATATGATGGGAAAAACCAAGTTGATATGGTCTCCTATTCAATTAAGGATCACAAATCAACACAAGATAGTACCAATTGGTCGATTGGCATGAGTACTTGAGAACATAGATGAGGTGCATAGTGTGGAATAATTTGAATTTATTGAGATCATGGATGATAGTAAACCATATGAAGCACTTATGGGACTTGAATGGGAATTTGATAATCAAGTGATTACTAATCTGAACCAGAGGGAAATGATATTTGAAGTCAGAAACTTGAAAGTGACAATACCATTGGACCCAATAAAAGGAAAGAGATACATAGAGCCAACAAGAGAAAATGACATTGACAACTTGTATAACATGACTACATGGATGGATCATTATGTAAACCCCACTTTATATGTTGCGCTAAGTTGGAGAAGCATTAGTTCGTGTGCATCATATTCAAAAGAAGGTCTAGAGCATTGGAAACATAGGATGCATGAAGTACCAACCAGATGATGTGCACAGATGACCCGATCCTTGTGCTGGATTGAAACAGAGTTATGTTATCCACCCAGGTATGATACTGATACAAGCTTGTTTGTAAATGAATTGGAGTTGCAAGTACCTGA
This sequence comes from Picea engelmannii, assembly GCA_009831015.1. NCBI lineage: Eukaryota > Viridiplantae > Streptophyta > Pinopsida > Pinales > Pinaceae > Picea > Picea engelmannii. The sequence continues at coordinate 27,817 of ML812833.1, forward strand.
AGAGAAAAGGTTGTTGTCACTAGATGATGACTCTAGCCAGATGGTCGGCTGCACATAGAGAGGGGATGGAATATTGGCTGTAGTGTAGAATACTAATTCAAGTAAGGTTTGTTACCGAGGTAGAAAATGTTGCGTAAAAGTATACAGGGGAGAGTGATCCAACAAGTCATGTTGAGAAGTGTAGAACCTTCTAGAATTCATTACCAGAGACAATTTATACACACACTGGATACAATTTCGAAGAACCGATATCTAGAGATGGAAATGCGTAGAGAAACGACCAACTGGGATGCGATGACTTAGAGGTTCAAGGTAACATTTACAATTGAACATGAATATCCATCAATAGATGCAGTGCTACAGGATATTCGAACCAAGATATTCTTAGAAGAAGGGTCAATGGAGGTGGTACCAATTTGCAATGCACACAGAGATGCTATGACTGTCCATGATTTATTGGAATGTTACAACATTGTTGAGGAAGAACATAATGAAAAAGATCCCAGGAATGTGCAAGTATCTGAAACAGAAGGATAACGGGCAGTAGAAGGACCGGAGCTTGATTATGTTGCATACACACAACCAATAAAGATGCATAAGGTAAACATTGGGACAACATAGAATCCAAATTTTGTGCAGATAGGAGATTGCTAGAGTGATGAGACAATAGAGAAGATTGCAAACCTGTTGCACCAATATCAAGACCTATTCCCAACTACATTCTCAAATATGGAGGGAATAGTTGGAGACTTAACTGAGATGAAGATTCCTTTGAAACAAGGTGCTAAGCCAGTGTGACAGAGACCTTACAGGTTAAATCCGAAGTACAAGGAGAAGGTGAAAGATGAAATAGAAAGGATGTTGGATACAGGAAACATTGAACTGGTGGAAGAATTAGAGTGGATCAATCAAATGGTAGTGCAATACAAGAAGACATGAGGAATCAAGATTTATGTGGATCTTAGGAAGTATAATGATGCATGTTTACATGACCCATTTCCAACATCATTCACATATGAGGTATTGGAGAATGCAGGAGGCCAAGAGACTTACTCTTTCATGGATGGATTCTCTGGGTACCATCAGATAAAGATTGCACAAGAAGATAGATAGCAGACTTCTTTCGCGATAGAGTGTGGAAGTTATTAGTATACAATGGAATGAGGACTATTAGAGGGGTTTGGACACCTTAAAACAAAACTAGTGACCATGCCAATTTTAATAGTTCCATATTGGAATAAGGAGTTCCATGTTCATGTAGATGCATCATCCATAGCTTTGGGAATAGTACTATCTCAACCAGGGGAAGGAGACATAGATCACCCAATTGCTTTTGCAAGTATGAAGCTGCCTGTAGAAGAGAAGAATTATACTACCACATAATGGGAAGGATTAGAAATTGTATATGCATTGCATAAGTGATCCAGGTGGATATCATTGGCCACTACCTATTCCAACTGGATCACATAAAGTTTTCATCTTGGAAGTTTTTTTCTAGCTTTTTCTATCTTTTCGGGGTTGTTTTGAGGACCTAAACTAAGTTTTTTGGGCTCGCCAAAGTCACATTGTAGATAGAGTTAGAGTGTAATAGAAACATGAGTAGTCCTCATATAGAAATTTCCTAAGGGTTATCATGTTCCTAAAAATGAGATCGTATGCAAAAGTTACGACACTGAGAAGTTGATGTACCAAATTACCCCATCGGGGCCCACATTATTTTTGGCGCTTCATCTCCTAGAGTTAGGTTTTTGGATGTATAGGGTTTTCTTATTACTTCTTGATGCTAAAAAGGCCTAGATGCCTCATTTTAATTTGTTCATATGAATGTGTGTATCCTCCACATCTCTTCTCAAATATTAGATACCACCATTCGAGCAAGATTGTTTTCATTTTGCATTTTATAGTTTCAACAGATTTCTTTATTGAAGAGAAGTCAAATTTCATCATATATCTGTTATTTTTCACTGTATATTTGTGTTAAAGATATGTGTTTCATTTCATTCCTCTTATAAATTCAGATCAATGGTATTAAAGCGGTCTTCTCTTCATTTGTTTATCTGTGCATGTCCCCAACGAGGTCAGGGTATAAGTAGCTGGGACTCTAACCAATTGATCCTTTGCAAGATAGGCCTCACCAAAACTAATGAATAGCCATGGGGGAAGAAAAGAGAGACAATGGGGCAGGAGATCCATTTAAACTGTTTCTCTAGGAATCCTTTTCCTAACATAGGAATGATATGATGGATAATTTTTCACAAATCCTTTGACGACTGCCAACAAGAGATGCATCTTCCTCGAGAAGAGGCGCCACCCCCTTCAAGGTACAAATAAATTTTATATTCCTATATTTGAAGGTAAAATAGATGCATATGTTGTAGACAAATGGTTAAATCTTCTAGAAGGGTTTTTTCTATCCAAAACTTTTCCAATAGAGAAAATATTACATTTGCGCTCCTTAAGGCCATCCCCCATGTTAAATATTGGTGGGAGACTTTCTGTGAGAAAAAGGAAATATAGGAATCTCCATTATTTGTAGTTGCACCCACTTGGGGATATTTATAGGATGTTATTAAGGAACAATACTACCCTCTTGTAATTTATTACGACTTATATACAAGATGCGACACACTGTGACAAGAAAGGGACCAAGTAGTGCTAGAGTTCACCAATGTCTTACACACCTTGCGCACTAAGATGGGTATGAAAGACTTTGAGTGACATATGGTTCTCAAGTAACAAAATGGCCTGCATAGATACATCCATAAAGAAATGGAGTTTCTGGACATCTTTTTATTTGGCGTGGCCTATCGATATGTTTTCAAAATCTAGTAGAATATTAAATAAAAGACGTGATAGTTTGGGTTTGTGAACCTCTCACATCAAAAGCAGAGAAAAGGCATCCCCAACTTGCAAAAGAAAGGACAAAGAAAGGATGGATAGCCTCAGGAAAACCAGTCTAAGCCATAAACAAAGAAGGATAGTGGGAAGACAAAGAAAGACACTGGGAAGTGGTGCGAGTTCCATAAGAGCCCCTGGCATAACATCATTGAATGCCACTCAAAGAACTCATTGTTGGCCGAGGTGAAATCCTATAAATCAGATGTGGGTTCTGACTCTGAGTCAAAACTAGAAAAAGGGAGATGGATCATTGATGCAGAACCTAATGCCAACATTTCTACCACCAATATCCATCTTGGTGAACCTTATGAACTAGAGGAAGGTGAGTGCCTCTTTAATTCACATATGTAGGTGAAGGGTAGCCAAAATAAACTCATATTAATGGTGATCGTCATGTGGTTGGCTCTGCCAAAAACACCACACCCACAACCATACACAATAGGATGGTTCCTCCAAGGGAGTGATCTCCACGTCAGCCAATAATGTCACCTTCCCTATGGAATAAAGCCCTTCAAAGATGGGGTATTGTGTGATGTCACCCCCCTTGAAGTTTGTGATGTTATTTTGGGCCAACCTTATTTATGGAAATGTCATGTTGTATATGATTCTAGGCCTCGTAGTGTTATTATTACTTTAGACAAGAAATTGTACATGATACCCAAGGTATCCTTACCTATTGTCATTTCCTTTATGTCTTCCAAGAAATGTAGGAAGGTCATCTCTTAGACTGAGAAGTTTGTCTTCTTCGTGATTCATGCTCAATGTTGTAGGAAAATCTCCCTGTGGACAGGTAGATCGCCTCTAAGAGCTTGACCCTAACTCTAGACAGAAAATGCTTAACATGGACACTGACTTCCTTTCAAATCTATCTAAACTAACACATGAGAAGGAAGGATGACATAAGT
>ML812833.1:44132-72334 GCA_009831015.1 Picea engelmannii
ACTCAGACCCAAAGAATGCATCGAACATGATAAGCAGTCATTTCCTTTCGATGAACATCTAGCTAAGGGAGAGAGAGAGTTCTTTTCACTAATCAAGCACAAATAAGGAATGCCCTCAAACGATTCTTTTTCTCAATCAAATCGTGATGTAATGCAAAAACTTTTAAATGCCTTCTAATATGCACAATCAAACATAAATATGTCTTTTATTGTTTGCGTATGAGTGATGATCAATACACCACAATGCTTGTCCTGCTAACTACCTTTCTTATATGAATGCGAACCAAACTAGCACAAGCAAAAGTCACAAAAACAATACACCCTTCGTAGCAATCAAAACGAAAAGCGAAAGAAAAGAAACAATTAAAGAGAAAAACAAACTTCACACCCAAAAGAAAAAGTTGAAGAACAATGACCTTGATTGAAATTGAGATGAAGAGGTCTGTAGGGCTTTGATGACCTTCACCAGGGTCTTTACTCAGCTGATGAGGAGAGAAAAACAATGCATAGGTTTCAAACTTCACTCAACAGGAAAAACTCAATGAAAAAAGGTGAAGAAGGCTGCAAGATCCTATTAACAAGGTGTTTATTCTTCAAAAAGAAAAATGTCAAGGCTGAAAGGGAAGAAACATTGTCTCACTAGGTCACTCAGCAAAAGAGACACAGAGGCAAACCCTGAAAAAGGCAGTTCTGGAGGGTTTTTGGGCCAAAAAGAGGCTGGCGCTCTGTTGCCAAAGGAAAGGAGAATTATAGCACTCTGTGCAGAGGTATGGGGGAGCACTGGCACTCTGTTAACTCTAGGATAGGGGCGCCAGGGTCTAAAACTCCCAAAAATGTCAAAAAAAAAAAAAATGCAATTCAATTCGACAACTATGCTGAGTACGATGGGACAAGAAGCCAATCAGCTCATGAAACTAATCAAAAGAGGAGTGAACCAGGTCTGAAACAATCAAGGTATAGAACAAGGTCAATGAGGAGAAAATCCAAACAAGAAGTTTCGATTTGAGGCTATCTCCCCAGTGGAGTCGCCAGTTTCTGTTGTAGGAAAATCTCCCTACGGACAGGTAGATCGTCTCTAAGAGCTTGACCCTAACTCTAGACAGAAAATGCTTAACATGGACACTGACTTCCTTTCAAATCTATCTAAACTAACACATGAGAAGGAAGGATGACATAAGTACCTTTTATTGACGTTTGTCCCTGCATGCTCCTGGTTGCGCTTCGATCCTTTGCTTCTCGCTGGATCCTGTGGACAAAACAAGATACAACCGCTTCCTACTCTATTGATATTATCTTGAAAACAGATCTATCAATAAATGATAAGTTCATGTGACATTAGACACAAACTAGAAAGGAATAGGCCAAGCGTGTCATATTGATGAGAATAACGACAACAATACTTACAATCGTAGATGCGAATGCGACAGCTTCGTTGAGTCCTCTTCGTCTAACCCTTGCCCGAAAGATCCACAACCTGTATAACAACAACTTCACTGATCACTCTCCTTTGGCTGACTGTGAGTTTGCTCCAGGTTCATAAGTTTCATATATTAGGTTCTTCCCCCTTTCCACCATCATAGAGCCTGTTTATATAGGTTAAGAGGAGCTTAACCTCTTGATTTATCTTTAGAACAAGTTGGGAATCTTCTCCTTAGATCAGGGATCTCTTGATGAAACCAAGAATTCGAACACAACTGCCTCCTAATCTCGAAAGATCCTCCCCTTATTCTCCTCAACGGGCCAACTACTGCCTCAGAATAGGCAGCGCTCCCTTAGAAGGGGCATCAGAGCACTGTAGTGCTCCCTGATAAGCCTTAGGGGAGTGCCAACGCTCTCAAGATGAGCAGTGCTCCTTCAGAGGGGGCTGGGGAGCGTTATAACGCTCCCTGAAGCCTTATAGGGGAGCACCAGCGCTTCTAGGGCTGAGATGGGGGAGCGCTCCTCCTAAAAACCTTTGTTTCAGGGCTCTCTTCAGGTGTCAAGAGTTGTTTGACTTCAACGAACCAATTCTCCTTCTTCAAATCAAGCACATGAGATGTTATAAGTGTCTCCTTAGTGTCGTTTTTCATGGCAGTATGTCTGAACATCATTTTCGACACTTGTAACCAACTTGCGACACCCATAACCAACTTGCGACACTTGCGAAAGTTGTAAGGAAGATGCGACACTTACGACAATTGAGAGGAACATGCGACACTTATCCAACTGAGTAATTTTGATGTGTAACACTCAAAGTGAGTGGAAGATTGCAGCCACATCCAGCCTCCATGAAATGTCTCTCCACACAGCACAAGCAAGTGGATAAGGTTGTGAAATAATACAAATACATATTCTACTCACCCACTGGGGTACCTCTGCACTGTCATGTCAAGCATTCAATCAATCAGACCCCCGATGCACTGCTACCCAATGGGACAGTCTATCACCGCTCTCTGTTATAAAATGAGGAAATCAAGTGCTAGATCCAAGATATTTTTGAAAAGGGGCACATCCGACCAACCTCATCACCTTGTGGAAGCACAATCATTCTTGTGCAAAATAAATATGGGTCATGATGACTCTGCATTGATTACCGGGCCCTAAATAAAATTAGAGTTGGGAACTGATACCCAATTCCTCGAATTAACGATATCCTTGACCAAATCAAGGGGGAAAAATACTTTATTAATATTTATCTAAAGTCTGGTTACCACTAGTTCCCAATAGAGCACACCAATGTATGGAAGAATGCCTTCAAGTCCAAAGAAGGTCTTTTTGAATGGCTGGTCATGTCCCTTGGCTTGATGAATTCCCCAACAAATTTCATGAGGATGATGGATAATATATTGCGGCCTTTCACTAATTATTTTGTGGTGGTGTACTTGGATGACATCCTCATATTCAACAAGAGTTGGGAGAAACAATTGCAACATATTCAGTTGGTTCTACACACTCTACAACATCACAAGATATATGGTAATTTGGAAAAATGCTCCTTCAGCATGAACAAGGTCCAATACCTAGGCTAAATTTTTGATGAGCACGGGGTGCATGTAAATCTAGCTAATATCCATGTCATTTGTGACTGGCCAACCCCGTGCACACTCACTAATATTTGGAGCTTCTTAGGCCTTGCCAATTTCTATTGCAGTTTCATGTTGGGATTCTCCCATATTGCATGGGCCCTTAGCCAAGTAAGCAGGGGTGGTGGAAAGGAAAATTTTGTGTCGGGCCAGTCACAAAAGAAAGCATTCAATGATTTGAAGCAACACTTGTGCTCATCCCCGATGCTCTCATTACTTGACCTACAACAACCTTTTGATATTGAGACAAATGCTTCAAACTATGTTATGGGCATAATTGTCACTCAACACGGACAACCCATGGCCTATCATAGTGATTAATTATTAGATATCGTCTATAAGTACCCCACTTACAACAAATGAATGTACTCCATTGTAAAATCCTGCCCCCAGTGGTGGAATTATATTCTCGAGTAGGAGACAATCATCCACACTGATCATAAGCTTCTGCAGTTCATGTAAACACAAGAAAAAATGCAGAATGAGCGCCATCAGAAGTGGTCCACATAATTGCAAGAGTTCCATCTCAACATCAAGTATAAGACATGGAGCACCAATCACATCATTGAATTCCTCAATCGACCTCCAATTGCAGCAGTAACCACAGTGCTACACTCATGCGGCCATGAGAACTCTAGATGGCCCCAACTCTATCAAAGAGATCCTAACTTCACCACTACCTACCATAAGTTGGGCACAAACAAAATTGTCAATGATTTCCATATTCAGTATGGTTTTTTGTGCCATATGGTCCATCTCTACATCCCATCAAGTGAGTGAGCGAAGCTGGTTTGGGAAGCTCACTACAGTCGGTTGGCAGGACACTTCAATGCAGAAAAGATAGTGGCAGTACTGCAACAACATTTCTATTGGTTGAACTTTGATAGGATGTTAGAGAGTATATATGGTCTTGCATAGCTTGTTCCATTTCCAAATTGATCGCTAAGAAAAAAGGCATGTACACCCCTCTGCCTACTCCCGATAGGCCCTAGGAATCCATATCGATGCACTACATGTTGGTCCTTCCTTCAAACAAGAAGGGAAATGACTGTGTTTTTGTGGTTGTTGATCTATTTTCCAATATGGTGATTATGGACACCTGTAAGAAGAGAATCACAATGGAGGCCATTGCGAATATATTCGTTGAACGAGTGTGGGTACATTTTAGGATACAAAAAAACATTTTCTTAGATCGGGACAGTCGGTTCCTCAACACATTCTAATAGATCCTCTTGTCATTGTTGGACACCAAGATCACCAAATCCATTTCCTTCCACCCCCAAACAGATGGCCAAACCAAGGTCGTGAACATGATGATCATGCATATCTTACGCATGTACAATTCCAAGCATCCACACACATGGAATGAGAGTCTTCCCTATGTTCAACATAGTTACAACAGAACCATACATAGCTCAACTGACCACAACCCCGTTTAGGTGGGGTTGAGATTTCAACCATTGGGTCCCATGGATGTTGCACTACCCCTTGCGTCCACACGGGAAAAATCATCTCATGCTCAAACCAAAGCCAAAAAATCCGCCCAGTTCGTTGAACGAATCCAACACATATTCCAATAGGTTCAGGATATTTTGCAGAAGTCTAATGCCAAGTATAGGTAGCGCCATGATCAACACCGGGTGCCACACAAGTTTCAAGTGGGAGATAAAGTTTCATTCCACTTGTAGAAAGAACGCCTTACATGACCCCATAAAAATATTTGTACACTCCGCTATGGACCTTACACCATCACCAAGTTTGTGGGTGAACATTATTTTGAACTCAATATCCCCCCCTTCCTTGGATTGCACTCAGTGTTTAATGTGGACCTCCTTCGGCCATACTTTCCACTATTATTGGACACCTGAAAGATAACATAAAAATTGACACCGATAAATATCAACCTTGAATTCATGGAACAATCACCCACTGATTAGATCAACGACACACAGGTCAAGGGAAATCGCCAACAAAAGCTTCATCTTTATCATGTTGTCAAAGCGTGTCAATTCCTGCACCAAGGAAAGTGGATCACCCGGGGCCAAATTCAATAGAAATTTCCTCATCTTATGGGGGAATTCAACACAATGGAGACCATTGCTTCTTAAGGGTGAAGGATTGATCCAGGTGGATATTGGTGGCCACCCACCTATTCCAACTTTCTCACATACAATTTTCATTTTGGTAGTTGTTTTTTAGATTTTTGGGTCTTAAACATTCGGGGCCGTTTTGAGGCCCTAAAAAATGTTTTTTGGGCTCGCCACAATCATAATATAGAAAAAATCAATGTGTGATGACAACATACGTAGTCCTCGAATAGACCTTTCAAACGATATATCATGCACCTAAAACAAAGATTGTATGCAAAACTTACAACCCTGGTAAGTTGATGTACCAACTTACCCCATCGGGGCCCACATGAATTTTGGTGCTTCATATCCTAGGGTTAGGTTTTTGGATGTCTATGGTTTTCTGATTACTTCTTGATCCTAAAAATTCCTAGAGAAATAATTGTAATGTGATCAGATGAATGCGCATAACCACCACATCTCTTCTCAGACATTAGCTACCACCATTCGAGCAAGATTGTTTTCATTCTGCATTTTACAGTTTCAACAGATTTCTTTATTGAATAGAATTCAAGTTTCACTGTATCTCTATTACTTTTCACTGTATCTTTGTGTTAAATATCTATGTTCCATTTCGTTCCACTCATAAATCTGGATCAAGAAGTTCATACATTCTTTATTGGGTTCTCACTTTAAGATGTACACAAACCATTCTGCATTAAAATACCTAATGAACATGCCAGTGTTGTGGGGGAGAATATGTAGATGGCTATTGTCGTTTCAGGAAGATGATTTTGAGGTTATGGTGAAACCAAGGAATTTGAATTAAGGGCTATATCATTTATCGCGCATATTATCAGGAGAAGATGTAGGAAATTTAGATGACAACTTACCAGATGCACAACTATTTGCAGTCAAAATGATGGATGATTACTTCACAGACATCATGCATTTTATAAGTACAAGAATGGATCCATCATAGATGACATTTGCGCAAAAGAAAAAATTAGAACTAAAAGCAACATATTATCAGTTGATTGCAGGGAATTTATACAAGTTGGGTGTAGATGGAATATTGAGACAATGTGTGTTGGAACATGAAAGACCGATGATACTCCCAGAAGTGCATGAAAAGATTGGATATTGAGACAATGTAGATGGAATATTGAGACAATGTGTGTTGGAACATGAAATACCGATGATACTCCCAAAAGTGCATGACAAGATTGCAGGAGGACACTATGCAGGAAAAGTGATTGCACAAAATATTTTGTGCGCAGGGCTCTAATGGACCACACTTCATAAATATGCTAAGAAATACTTCCAATCATGTGATGTATGTCAAAGAGTGGGAAATCCAACCAGGAGGGATGAAATGCCTTTAAATCCACAGGTTGTATTAAAAGCATTTGATAAATGGACCATAGATGTTTTGGGGCCAATCAACCCATAAGCAAAAAGATCGAGGGAAAGGTACATAATCACTGCAACTGAGTATTTGAAAATATGGGAATAAGAAGCACCAGTCATAGACTTCACTATGGAGAATGCTACGCGATTTTTGTTTGAGAATGTAGTCACATGATTTGGATGTCCGTGCATATTACTCAGTGATAAAGGAAAATTCTTCCTGAATAAAAAAATTGTAGCATTGACTGAGGATTTTCAAATTCATCATCAGAAGAGTACCCCGTATCATCCTCAGGCCAATGGGACAGTGGAAGATTTCAATAAAATCCTAAAGAATGCTTTGACAAAGATCTACAATGTAGGGATAGATGATTGGGACTTAATAGTTCCTGTAATTGTATAGGCCTACAGGACTATCAGTAAAACGTTGATAGGGAAGACACATTTCAGGTTGGTCTATGGGAAAGAAGCAGTGATGCAAATGGATTTTATTCTACCTAGACTGTGTGTTGCAACGATAACTGATCTTTTAGAATTGTGCACAATAGAGGATAGATTGTCGTAGTTGGTACAACTTGAGGAAGATCAGTTTGTCATAGGTTTCCGTCAGCAAGTCCATAAGGTAAGAGAGAAGGCATGGCATGATAGACACATTAAACAAGAAAAATTCCAAGTGGGAGACTTAGTATTACTCTATTATAATAAGTTTATGCAACATCTAGGGAAGTTTTGAATGCATTGGTTAGGAACTTATGTGATTCATCATGTGACAGAGGTAGGTGTTGTGAAGTTGGAAACCTTGAATGGAGAAGTCCTTAGAGGAATGGTGAATGGGAGTTGGATGAAACTCTATAGAGCCAGTTGACAGTATGTGCAGTAATCTAGGCTATGCCAGAACACATGTATCATAATAAATGTACTATAATAAGGAGGAAAACACAAAAAAACATATAAAAAGTAGAAAAAGGAAGAAAAACAAATAAAAAATAGATAAAGAAAAAGAAGGATATTATAGAGTACAAAGGCATAAGAAATTGTGAATACAGAATGATTGTCGCGTCATCAGGATGAAACCATGCCAATTAAGAAAATAATACACAGAAGAAAAAGATCGCGAAGAAAACAAACAAGGAAGGAAGAACAATTATACAATATAATACTAACAAGACCATTAAAGGAATTAAAGCAAGTAAATGATGGCTACAAAGTGGTAGTGATAGGTCATAAAGACGTCATATAATCATAAATGGTAGAAGTCGTCGAAAATCATGACAGACTGACAGTACGAGGAAAAAATCATAGATGAATTTGGTAATAAAGATGTATTTAACTAACCACTCATCAACCCTGGTGGCAGACTGGACAAGTTAGTTAAGGTGCGAAGAGACATGAACAGTGGGAAAGGAGGCACAAAACTAGTTTAGGGTTTCCAAGCGTGAATTATTGGTTTTACGAGATGCATGCAAGTGAGAGTGAGCCAGAGAGAACCAAAGTGACTTAGAGCCAAACTACAACCACACCAGAACAACCACAGAGCAAGTAAAGAAACCTATAACACAAACAATGGCCCCACCGAAAGTTAGAGCACCATTAATAGTAGCACGAAAGCAATCAAAAAAAGAACTAGTGTCACCAGTTTTTGAGGAAACAGTTGGAGCTTGAGCTTCGCAAGAAAATTTTCACATAGATTATATACCACTAAGAAAATACAACATGCTTCAAGTCTAAGTACCAACAGATGGAAAATAACTGCTTGCCACACTAGTAGTGCCACCTGGTGTAAGTATTGAAAGGGACATGCTAGGAAAGGTTGTCTCCCTCAAAATTGTAGATCACGATATCATAGACAAGCAAAAGTTTCTTGAGCTAGCCAAGGAAAAGTACTTGTACGCCAATAGAATACTAGGCACATTAGAAATATTGTTGGAACCCAAACGTGAGAAATAGGATTGGAGAAGTCAGGGATATTGAACCTAATGGAGATTCCCCATTTTGGATGTAGCCTGGAAATCAATGCTTGTGTCAAGTTAGTACTCAATTGCATCCATGGAGGAACATTGTGGCTTTCCCCACCAGTATTGATTGATACCAAATTAATCATGCAAATCATGGGGTTATCAAAAGAAGGAGAGGATCCGACCACATTTTTTATCAAAGAAGGGGAGAAAGTGCAATCAGAAGCCATGAAGGAGACATTTCACACCTTCAAGGGAAAAATGGGGTTGGATATTGTGAACATCAACAATGATGATGTCCATTTTTCAATGCAGGTGTTGGGTTGCAAATTGTTGAGGAAGTGTTGGAAGGATGAAGTGCATGCTGCAGTAATCACAGTTGCAGAAAAATGCGTGGAGGGGGTCCAAATGAATTGGGGCACATTCTTTGTGAATCAATTTTTGAGAGACTATATAGAGTCCCAGGAAAAAGGCACAGAGTTTCATTATACTTGGATTCTTAGTTTGATTGCACTGGTAGGATGGTAGGAACTGGGTTACTACCAACATATGGGAAAAACTGGTAGAGGCAATGCAGTTGAAAAATATGCCAACTTATGGAATACGCTGATCCAGATGGATGTCGGTATTCCAACTGGCTCATTTTGGTAGTTTTCCAGTTTGGAATTTTTTCCCCTAGTTTTTGGGTCCCTGACTTGCAGGTCCGTTTTGAGGCCCTAAAAAACGTTTTTAAGGGTTGGCCATAGACCTTTCCAATGGGCTATCACACACCTAAAACAAAGATCATATGCAAAAGTTACGACCCTAGGAAGTTGATGTACTAACTTACCCAAACGGGGCCCACATGAGTTTTGAAGCTTCATCTCCTAGGGTTAGGTTTTTTGGATGTCTAGGGTTTTTGATATTCCTGTTTATTGAAGAAAGGCCTTCATAGCCTCATTGTAATCATATTTTTTTGAATGAGCATATCCGTCACATCTCTTCTCAAAGATAAGCCACCACCATTCTAGCAAGCTTGTTTCCGCTGCATTTTACAGTTTCATCTTATTTCCTTATTGAATAGAAACCAATTTTACTGTATATCTGTTATTTTGTGTTAAGCATATTTTGATAATAATCTGTATTCCTTTCATTCTGCAAATATATTCCAGATTAGTGGTATCCGAGCGATATGCTCCTTGTCATTCTTAATGCATGTCCCCAACGAGGTTAGGGTACAAAGAATTGGGTCTTGAGCTTGTTTCTCTTGAGGGAAAAATCTCTCGCATGCCCAAACGACCTCTCATGGTAGAGTAAAAGAAATACAATGAGACAAGAGATCCCTTCAAAAATTTTCTCAAGGAATCCCTCACGCAATAGAGGAACGAGACGATGGATAGTTTTGCACAAATCCTTCGGCGACTACCAACATACGACACATATTCCTTAAACAAAGGTATCTCCCCCTTCAAGGTATAAATCAACTTTGATATTCCTATATTTGAAGGTCAGATAGACACATATACAATAGAAAAATGGTTGAATCTGCTAGAAGGGTATTTCTCTATCCATAACTTCTCTAATAGAGAAAATATTACTTTTGCACTCCTTAAAGCCATCCCCCATGTCAAAAATTGGTGGGAAACTTTCTGTGAGCAAAAGGAAATAGAGGAACCCTCATTATTTATAGTCGCATTTACCTAGGATTCCTTCAGGGATGCTATTAAGGAACAATACTACCCTGTTGGAAGTTATGACGATCTGTACACAAAATGGACCATGCTGCGGTAGGAAAGAGACCAAGCAGTGCTCGAGTTCACAAATATCTTCCATACCTTGCGCACCAAGATGGGTATAAAATATTCTGAGTGACATCTGGTGCTCAAGTATCATGACAGTCTACATAGATACATCTAGGCCGAAATGGAGTTTCTAGACATCCCATCCTTGGGCGTGGCCTACTGATATGTCGTCAAAATCGAGCAGAAGCTCAAACAAAAGACACGAAAATTTGGGCCTGGGAACCCCTCACAGCAAAATCCAAGAAAGGGTGGCCCCAACCCGAAGAAAAAAGGACAAAGAAAATACGGACAACCTCAGGACAACCAATCCAGGCCGCAAAAAAATAAGGACACCGAAAAGACAAAGAAAGATACCAGGAAGTGGTGTGACTTCCATAAGATCCCTTGGAATAACACTATTGATTGTCGCTCGAAGCAGTCGCTGGTGGCTAAGGTGAAATCCTTTGAATCAGATGCAGGTTCCAACTCTGAGTCAGAACTAGAAAGGGGGAAATAGATCATAGACGCAGAACCCAGTGATATTGTTGCTACCACCAAGATCCAGCCTGGTGAACTAGAAAAGCCAAAGGAAGGGGAGTGCCTTTTTCATTCACAGATGTGGGCGAAGAGTACCATGCTGCACTTCATCATTGATAGCGGTAGCCAGAAGAATATCATCTTAGCAAAGGTTGTCAGGCGACTCGCCCTGCTGACAACACTGCACCCGCAACCCTACACCATCGGATGGATCCGCCAAGGAAGTGACATACGTGTCAGCCAACAATGTCTCCTGTCATACGAAATCAAGCCCTTCAAAGATGAGGTATTGTGTGATGTTTCCCCTCTCTAAGTTTGTAATGTTCTTTTGGGCCAACCATATTTATGGAAACATTATGTTGTATATGAGTTTAGGCCTCACAGTGTTATTATTACTTTGAACAAGAAATTGTATAGGATACCCGAGGCAGTCCAAAACAATGCTATTTCCTTGATCTCTTCCAAGAAATGTAGAAAGGTCATCTCTCAGACAGGGAATTTTGTCTTCTTCATGTTTCGATCTCAGAATGAGCGAAATATCACAGCCACATCTAGGGTCTCTGCAACCCCTTGAGGAAAACATATGATATAATCTTACTCAAGCATTTTTAGATCTTACTTGGATAGATCAAGATAGATGGGAATATCACCCTAGGTTTATAGCCATAAAAATGTTATCCTAATTCACAAGTGTTGTTTACAAGTGCTTAGGTCGGTTTTTATAAATAAAAGCTTGCTGAAAAATTATTTATTTATGTGTTTTTCTGAGCATAACAAATGCTAAAATAAATATAGAGACAGAAGTAAGGACACCAAGTCGATAATCAAGACAGATGAGACATAAAACAATCCTTTATTTCATTCCAATTCATCAAAGAATCGTTCTCTTTACAAAATTCTGTGAAGAAGTTTTGGATCAAAGTCAAACTTAGACATCCCTGATGAAACATACAAAAGGACTTCTAACAAAAAATAAAAAAAAATGAACTTTAAATGATGGATCAGCTTGCCACAGATTGCTTCCCACTCAACTCTGCACAATAGCCTTTGTCATTCATGAAAACTGATTCACAAACAGACAAGTCTACACAGACTATTAAAGATAGATGAACAACTCTGAAAAACAAGTGTCTGAATGATGTAATTCATCCTTGAATCTTGTTGTCTACAATAAGACCCCGCTATCATAAAAAATAATTAGGCCTTGAATAAATTAAGGAATGAATGAAAATATAATTTTCTCAACAAAAACTCAAAGAGCAGACCTTAGTATGCTTCTCCTTCTATCTTCTTTGTTCCTCCCTCTCCTTTTGCCTTTAAGAAAATTGGAATTGGTTGAAGTAGTTGAACTACTTCATTATTTAGGTTAACAAAATCTCAACCAAATTTTAGTTAGGGGGAAAAGTAATAAATCATAATAAGGGTTTTTAAATAAATAATAACTAGTAGGTGGGACCCCTTGTGAATCCCTTTATCTTTTAACAATAATAACACAACTAATTAATTAAAAAAAACATCCCTCCTTTTTGACTCCCATCGTCACATTCATATTTGACAATTCATCTCAATGATATTTGAAATTATTTCCAAAATATATTACTCATATGTCCAAAAATAGTATGCTGTCCAAAAATTCAGAAGTCATATGTTCTGAATAATTAATAAATAAAAACTTAAAACTCATATTATCCACTCTGAGATGCAATCCTCCCCTTGTTATTGCTGTCACCTTTTGATCTCTCTGAATTTTCCTTAGGTTGTGATGAGCCTTTAGGCCTAATCTCGTTGATCACATGAGGGCAATCATCCCTCAAATGCATGCGGGAAGAAACAGATTTATCAGAGCCATTAGAGGGTGAGGAAGGTGCAACAATGGCTTTTCCTTTGTCAGCAGCATGGTGGGCCTCGGTTTTCAACCTTTTACTCGCATGGGAAGACTGAACTGGTGAGTGGACAGGGGTAGCTTGGGAAATTTTATTGATAGGCGAGGGAGCAGGTAAAGACAAGTTAAGCAAAACACGAGGTTGGGAGACTACCGGGTGGACAATCTCTTGCCATCCGTCATTTTCGGGAACTTCAAGCTGTAGTGAAACATCAGGAGGCACTGGGATACCAGGGACCTGTGGGGCCTGGAAGGGAGGCCTTTCAGGCCTAGGTTGGACCACTCCTTGCCCAATATAGTTTAAAAACCTAGCCTGAAATAACTGTCCTAGCTCTTGAGAGTATGCATCAAAGTGTATATGAATCGTGGCCTTCTAGGGCCCCTATTCCATTTACCTCTTCCTTGTTTACCTTCGACATGGCTACCTTGGCTGAAAAAGATCATTCCTATATGCATAATTGATTAGCAAATAGTTTCTTTAACACCCATACATGACAACTCCTTTTAAAATATGAAATAAATTTTGGCTCAACAACATATCAAACTCATGCAATCCAATCCATACAAATTTTCTAATTGTTGTCAATGAGCAAGGGGTGGAAAAAGGTTCTGGGATATGCGAGGGGTTGTATTGAGCAAAAAATGTTAAAATGAGGGGGAAATGATCATGGTTACTGCTTATAGACAACAACAATCAAATGTAACGTAAACTAAAGAACATATCACTGTAATCCATCTTAAACTATCATAATACATATTTCCTCTTAAATGTAATTAAATTTTAGGAACATGGAGTGAGTAATGAATATGGGAAGGCGAGGGAATTGTAATTAGCGGAAAGTGAAATAATTGTAGGGGAAAAGAGTGGATACTGTTCATAAAATCAATTAAGTAATCCATAAAACAATTATGTATTTAATGCAAACGATCCAACACTAACCAAATAATTGTTGTGATCTATTAAACAATTTATGTGTATAATTTAACCATTACTGTGTGTTAAAATTTTTCATCGTTCACATTCAAATCCTTAACACTTTCAATTAATCACAGTGTCATCATACTCAAAATAATATGCCTTCCAAAACAACCTGTACAAGAATTATGTTTCCTCTCACTTATTCCTTTTAACATTTAACACAATTGGAATGAACACACAATCATTTGTATCGACTCTGTTCAACATCCAAACCATCAACCATTGTTATAAATTAATCATTCCAATCAAACATAGACACAAGTTCTTTTAAAATCATGCACGATTCCATTCCTCAATTCAATTTAACAATTAAATTGCAATGAAACCATACTGTTATAGAACTTGTACCCATCTCTGATACGATGCACGATATCCATAAAACACACACAGTAGACAACCATGCAACAATTATCACGATTTTGAAATTGCAATAATCCCGATTGGAAATTAAAACACACAGTAACAACAACCATCATTTCAACTTATACCATTCCATAGGAAACACACAACCCAACACATAACACAAAGAGGCATACTCCCAATCAAACCATAAAACAATGTTGAGTTAACAATCCAACTGTTACAACACAAGAGGCAACGAATTTGTGCCCATTTCATTTCTTGAGTCAACCAATTAACCGTGCTGAGCTATCGATTCGTCTTTTATAACACATAATGCAACGACTAA
Organism: Picea engelmannii; assembly: GCA_009831015.1. Taxonomy (NCBI): domain Eukaryota; kingdom Viridiplantae; phylum Streptophyta; class Pinopsida; order Pinales; family Pinaceae; genus Picea; species Picea engelmannii. Next base: position 58,475 of record ML812833.1, read on the forward strand.
ATACCAATAATAAAAACCATTGTCAACGTTATTCCATCAACTCTTTAATTAACCCGATCAACAGGGACGAACCAATAATCAACCCAACTGAAAATACTACCCAACAACTATAACAGTCAAACAGATGAGCGATAGAGTGTGACCATTGAGTTAATCAAATCGGGCTTGGTACCAATGAAACAAGAAAATAGTCAAGGGTTCATTCGATCATTGAAACACAAGGAGACTGGAGTCGACCATATCAATAGCAGGTAAGAACCCTTTGAAACAACACGCTGGACACACAAGACATATAACCATTAACATGTATGACAGGGTGACAATTCACACAAGGTAGGTGAGACTATGAACAGAGGAGCAGAGGATCCTTACTGGCCAGTAATAACCCCGAGAACTCGCATGGGTATAACCCTAGTGGTTTTCAAAAACCCGGATAATGTTGGTAAAAATACAAAACCATGTAATAGAAACCAACCATAAAGAAATCATGTTGGCATAATAGCCACCATAACCAACTGTGCAGAAACCAAAATGATACATGAGCCCACTACCAGGCGAAAATGATAGCAGTGACTCAAAGTGGTTAAAAAATCAAACACAATAACCCCATAACATCAAAACGACTGGGTATGTGTACAAGAACTATGTGGAGATGGACAACAAGTCTGGACCGAATGAAACCCTCCAACCAAAACCCATAAGACAATAGAGAGCCTTTATGGCTTCCACCACACAGAATCATCAATGAAATCATGACTTCAACTATTCAATTTTTTTCATTTACAGTGAATACACACAACCAACCATTCCAGAGAAATATCACAAGTTTACATAGTTTCCAGTCTCAATAAAAGCACAGACCAATACATCACCGAGCCAATATATATTTCATAACCAGAGCGAGTTCATGGATGGCGGAAAAGACATACCTATAACAAAAAAGCCTTAAAAACATGAGCTTGGTCAAGCAGTTCTTTCCTCGCCTGAAAATCAGAGCTTAACCACAATGAAACACAATTGAACAATAGACAAGATAGGGTGATGGACAATGGGAGAGGTATGGAGTGACGTGCAGTAAATTCAAGTCACTTCCATCCTCTACTCATTCAATTATTTAGTATGCGCGCGCCAACCATTCATTAATCCATTCAATTAATCCATGTTTCGAAACTAACATCCATTACTTTCCAAGTGCGCCACCCTATAATCAGATTAACCATTTCCAAACAGACCATAACGCGTATCAAATGTGCCTTCATATAAATCAATATATCATATAGCCACTAACATCCACTAACATTGCTAGTTAGGACTAACATCAACCTTTTTAATTTTCCAATGCATATAGTGTAGCATAATATAACATAGTTTAGTTTCTTCTCCTTAAATTTATTCCATATTTCTTTTATCTTTTGTCATGACTAACATGTGTTTTGTGCAGGTGTAACATGCAATATATCATGGTACCAATAGCATTGTAATAATAGTTCACATAAGCCATCATGACATGGAATTGAGATTTTAGAGTAACGAAACCCACACTTACCATGCATTATCCATCTGCCATTTGTCGCAAATAAAACCATTATTGCATCGTCCATCATGTAGGACCCTGTAAGCAATGTCGAACAACAACATGAACATCAAATAAGAATAAGATCTGATCTCCAATCTACAAGGGGGTCCCACCTATTAGTATTATATATATCATTAGTTTATAATAATAGGCTTTAGAAATACTTTGCGGGAAAACATTTCTTTGCGTTTTTTATCGTCAACAAACTGGCGAATCCACAAAGAAATTTGTTTTCAACAGATTTAGAACTCATAACTCATGGTTTCACAGACCAAGAATATATAACCAAGAATATTATGCAACAGGGGGAAGTGAGTAGATTTAATGGAAAAATGACTGATAATTTGGGAATAAATCATGAAATATGTTAAGTATGAGGGTTTTTATCCCTGTATGCATAATCATTCAACCAGAATCTACTCTTTACTTCAAGGAGAAAAATTATGGACTTTCTCTTTTAAATTTTCAAATGGATGAAGAAATGGAAAGCAAAAGCGAGAGATAACCAATTTCTTTATCAAACATCAGTGAAAGGAGATAAAAAATTCAATTGCTTTCAAGGGGCACATCGTAATAACTGTGTAAGCTTGATTTTTATTGACTAACAATATCTTGTAGTAGTGTCACTATGGAAATACTGATCCAACATCTTATTCTTGACCAAAATCAACTAAAATATAAAAAAGAAATAAGGATCATAACAGAATTAAAATTGCAAAATTTAAAACAATAGAAATAAAATGATAGAAATGTAAAAGCAGTAGGAAATTGTTAAAAACAGAAAGAAGAAATCAAACTATTGTAAAATCATAAATGAAAAAAGCAGTGGAAAAATGAAAGCAGAGCTAGACTAATAATATACAGAAAATCCAAACAGCGTTAGAACTTTTCAAGTTGGTTCCACGTAATGTTTCAAGTGAGAACTGTTAGTGTTGTAGGAAAACAATCGCTCCTATAATATTTTAGAATGTAAGAGTTAGTACCCAGGACAAAAGTGATCTTGAAGGGACCCAACCATAACTCTTGAAACTTCGAGACAATTGTCAGTCCTTTAATGTACACAATTAGATCATCAATATAGATATGAATAACTTCACCGATCAAATCATCAAGAGTTATTTGCATAAGTATTTTAGAAGTGGTACTTGCATTAGATAAGCCAGAAGGCCTACGTTCATAATTCAAGGTACCCAAATCAGTAATAAAGGTGGTTTTATACTTATCTGCCTCTTTTACCTTGATTTTATTGTAACCGGGAAAAACATCAAGTAAGGGAATCATTTCTGACCCTGCTACTTGCTGCAAAATCATTTCTATGTTAGGGAGAGGAGAATAACCCTTCATAATATCCCGCTTAATTGCGCCAAAATCAACGCAAAATCTTATGCGTTCAGTGGCTCTCTGGACATGAACCAAATTTGAAACCCATTCAGAATACTTGACTGGAAAGATGATACCAGCCTTCAAGATTTTTTCCAATCCTTTTCAAATAGTTTCTTTCTGTGCAGGGTTGATAGGTATTTGTTTTTGCCTAGCTGGTTTTATGCCTTCCTTGATGGGAATAGCATGTTGTATAAGAACAAGATCAAAACCACAAAGATCCTCATAATACCAAGCTAAAACATCTTGAAATTCACTAAGTAGCTTGGCAAAATTCACTTTCTCTTCACCAGAACATTGGGAACCTATTTTAACATTCTTTGGAGACTCGGGTGTCCCAATGTTCAAGGAGATGGTTTCACCCACCTTCCTTTTCGACTCCTCTTCTTTATGTTTCTCTTTATTGCTTACATCACTCGATGAAAATGAACTCTCAAGAGGATTCAAGCCCTTAGGAATCTTGTCATCTTCTATGGATATAATTTCCTTGGGCTTAAAAGGCTCATTTTGAATGAAAGCACAAATGCTCTCATCATTAGGGAAGACTTACCAAGATTCTATATTGTCAGGGATATGTGGACGATATAGAGACTGAAAAGTACAATCAGGTCTATGTGGTAGAAGCTGTCGATTAGGAGAGGCTACAAAAACAATTAATCGATCATCCATTGATTTCAATTCCCTCTTAACATGAGTGATGTTGAAAGATAATAGTTTCGAGATAAGTGCCCAAACTGTTTGGGTGTATCGTTTCATCAACTTGTTGCTAGGGGAGTATATCTTATGTACAAGGTTCACAACAAGCTCGGAATCCCCAAAACCTGAAAGGTGACCACAACCAATATTATATGCATTTTCAATGCCTAATAATAAGGTTTTGAATTCAGTTACATTATTTGTGAAAGCAAACTCCAACCTATAAGAAAAGTTATGGGATTTTCCTACATGAGAAATCAAGATAATGCCAACTTCGTTACCTTCATTAGAGAATGAACCATCAAAGTGCGTGTGCCAAATACCATCATCGAAATCAATTTGTTCCAATGGAATGTTATCTTCCTCAACAAATATGGAATACACTCCTAGGTCCTCTTCGATATAGTTTACATTAGGTTGTGGGACACTCTCTATGTAAGGTGAAATCCTTCCCTCTCTAAGGACTATAATGTTTTTACCATTCCGAGGAATGGATAAATTTTTTCTTTCGAGTGAGAGGTATGCACCCATTAAAGCTTGCCAATCTCTTCAAAATATGATAGAGTGATTTCTTACTGGCATATCAATTACCTAAATACTAAGGGTTGTCCTTATTTCATAGTGTGCGCACACAACTAAGGTCACATCTTTAATCTCACCTATGGTCGTTTGTTGTGGAATATTATAGGAGAGCATGCTTTTGGCGTTTTCATTTGTACAAGACAAGCCTAGCTCTTCCATAATAATATTCGACATCACACTTGGGCCCAAACTGCCATCAATGAGGCAATAATGGGCGATCTTATCGATAATATTTACAGAAATATAAAAATGGGGATTTTTTATAGGGTATATAAAACTATGTACACCTACTTTATTTACAGATGAATCCTCTTCATTTACCTCTTCAGTGAGGTTAACTACAACGAAATATTTTCCTTCCATGCATTGGTTTAGATGCCTCTGTTGTTCAGGGATGACAACCATGTCCAAAAGGGTGGCATCTACGTTGATGTTGGCCAACTAATTCAGAATATTGTATTTGGAAGAGGGGAGAGGGGAGGTAATTCCTTGATTGTCAGGAACTTTAGGAACCTAAACAGTAGAAGCTGGTGAGGATGAACTCAGGCTAGAAGAATTGTGGGGAGGATTAGATTTTCCCTTGGGAGCATAGGATATTTTCCTAGCATTGATGATCATGACATCTTCTGGCTCTGCAAAATCTAGGACAATGATGGTAGTTTCTGGTCTTTTACCAAAGATATTATCTTTGGCACTCTTCCTTACCTTACATGTGGCTTGCTCGTGATGTTCTTCGCAAAAGTTACACCAATTTTGAGGCAAGATAGCTTTAGGCTAAAAATTATTTTCAATTGGATTTCTAAAGGGGGGTGCAGAAGAGGATGAAGCTCCAGGGGTGAGAGGGGATACGGTTCCCTTTTTTTCATATGCTATCATACAATTATTCATATCGTGTACTAGTTGTAGGAGGGTGAACATGTCTATCCATTTAACCGATTCTCCTTGAGAAAGACATGTTATTTCAAGTTGTTCTTCATACTCTAAACAAGTATGCAAAGAGGAACCGAGGTTATCAATGGCTTTTCCCTCAAGTCTATGGTGATAGGAAGAAGGTAATGCATTGTAGGAATGCATTAAAGAAGCTTGGTTCTGAGGTCGAATGAGTTAATGGATTTGATTATATAGCTTAGTGAAATGCAAGTTGAAGGACTTGATGGTTTCACCATCCTTATAGGGGATGTTATTGTATTCCTGTAACCACTAAACTGGGATTTTGGATTTCCCATAGGTGGACCTGAACCAATAAACTAACTCCTCCCAAGTAGACAAAATAATAGGAGGAAGGTCAGAGACATCGACCACAGCCTTTCCTTCCAAGGAATTGACGAATAAGCACATGCACGTATCATTGTCATTTGCTCCTATGTCGTGATAAGCATTAGAAAATGACACCAGTTGTTCATTTGTAGTGACAGTGTTATTCCCCGAAAACCTAGGGAGATTCTCTTTGAATTTAGGAAGTGGAAGAGTAGCAGGTGCTAGGTTAAGAGGAGAGGACACATGCCATGGTGTGGTTGTGGTGTCTTCTTCAAACTGAAAAATCCCATACTTTTTAATGACTTTGGTGGGATTTGTGGTAGATTGGACAGGGATATGGTGGCTATATAAGATACCAATCATTGATGAAGCTGAAGACTAAGAGAAGGAAGCACTTCCAGTGCCACCAGAGCCACCACTAGATGCCATCTTGTGGATGATAGGCGAGGGAGATAAAGAAGAACTGGATGAATCAGACAACATTCTCCTGAGAGCGCTTTGTTGGGTCGATAACACAACGTTCCTTCTTCTTATTTCAGAAATAGGATTAATTTCAGGTGATAAGCCTCTTCTTCTTCTAGAAACACGAGAGTCTAAGGACATGAAAGCAAGGCCAAAACTGAAGGAACAAGAAGGTTACTGTTGATTTCTAGGCTGTTTACGTCTAGCTTCCCAACGTTCTTGGGCACTAATATCTCGTTCAATTGTTGCCCATGAATAATTAAGTTCAACACGAGTATTGGCAGTGTCTAAAATGGTGTTGAACAAATTCAAAGCAATGTTGGTATGATCTTGAAGACCAGGCTCAATATTGGGCTACCTTGCAATAGGCACAGTCATTAAGAAATAAAATAGTCAAAGAATCAATATCATAAAAATAGATGTATTCGATGCTAATCAAGCATAAAAATTAACCATAGAGATATTGAAGATCTCCCCAGTATGGTCGCCAAATAAATGTTGAGGAAAAGATATGAGATAATCTTACTCAAGAATTTTCAGATCTTACTTGGCTAAATCAACATAGACGGGAATATCACCCTAGGTTTATAGCCATAAAAAATGTTATGCTAATTCACAAGTATTGTTTATAAGTGCTTAGGCTAGTTTTTATAAATAAAATCTTGCTTAAAAATTCATTATTTATGTGTTTTTCTGAACATAACAGATGTTGAAATAAATATAGAGAAAGAAGTAAATACACCAAGTCGATAATCAAGACAGATGAGACATAAAGCAATCCTTTATTTCATTCCAATTCATCAAAGAATCATTCTCTTTACAAAATTTTGTGAAGAAGTTTTGGATCAAAGTCAAACTTAGACGTCCCCGATGAAACATACAAAAGGACTTCTGACAGAAAATAAAAAAAACTAAACTTTAAAAGCTGGATTAGCTTGCCACAGATTTCTTCCCACTCGACTCTACACAATAGCCTTTGTCAATCATGAAAACTAATTCACAAACAGACAAGTCTACACATACTATCAAAGATAGATCAACACCTTTGAAAAACAAGTGTCTGAATGATGTAATTCAGCCCTGAATCTTGTTGTCTACAATAAGACCCTGCTATCATAAAAAATAATTAGGCCTTGAAAAAATTAAGGAATGAATGAAAAATGAATTATCTCAACAAAAAATCAAAGAGCAGACCTTAGTATGCTTCTCCTTCTATCTCATTTGTTCCTCCATTTCCTTTTTCCTTTAAGAAAATTGGAATTGGTTGAAGTAGTTGAACTAATTCATCAGTTAGGTTAACAAAAACTCAACCAACTTTTAGTTAGGGGGAAAAGTAATAAATCATAATAAGGGTTTTTAAATAAATAATAACTAGTAGGTGGGACCCCTTGTGACTCCATTTAGCTTTTAACAATCATAACACAACTAGTTAATTAAACAAAACATCCCTCCTTGTGACTCCTATCATCACATTCATATATGACAATTCATCTCAATGATATTTGAAATTATTCCAAAACATATTACTCATATGTCCAAAAATAGTATCTTGTCCAAAAATTCAGAAGTCAACTGTTCTCAATATTTAATAAATAAAAACTTAAAAATCATATTTTCCACTCTGAGATGCAATCCTCCCCTTGTTGTTGTTGTCACCTTTTGATCTCTCTGAATTTTCCTTAGGCTGTGCTGAGCCTTTAGGCCTTATCTCACTGATCACGTGAGATCAATCATCACTCAAATGCATGCGAGAAGACATAGATTTATCAGAGCCATTTTAGGGTGAGGAAGGTGCAGCAGTGGATTTTCTTTTGTTAGGGGCATGGTGGGCCTCAGTTTTCAACCTTTTACTTGCATGGGAAGATTGAACTGGTGAGTGGACAGGGGCATCTTGGGAAATTTGATTGATAGGCGGGGGAGTAGGTAAAGACAATCTAGGCCAACCACGAGGTTGGGAGACTACCGGGTGGACAATCTCTTTCCATTTTTCGTTTTTGGGAACTTCAGGCTGTAGTGAAACATGAGGAGGCACTGGGATACTAGGGACCTGCGAAGCTTGGAAGGGAGGCCTTTTAGGCCTAGGTTGGACCACTCCTTTCCCCATCCAGTTAAAAACCCCATCTTGAAATATATGGCCTAGATCTTGCGAGTCTGCATCAAAGTGTATAGATAATCTTGGCCTTCTAGGGCCCCTATTCCAATTACCTCTTCCTTGGTTACCTCTGCCATGGATACCTCGGCTGAAAATGCTCATTCTTGTATGGATAATTGATTAGAAAATAATTTCTTTGACACCCATACATGACAACTTCCTTTAAACTATGAAATAAATTTTGGCTCAACAATATATCAGACTCATGCAATTCAATCCATACAAATTCTCTAATCCTTATCAATGAGCATGGGGTGGACAAAGGTTCTGGGATATGCGAGGGGTTGTATTGAGCGAAAAATGTTAAAATGAGGGGGAAAAGATCATGGTTATCGCTCATAGACAACAACAATCAATTGTAATGTAAACTAAAGAACATGTCACTGTAATCCATCTTAAACTGTCATAATACAGAGTTCCTCTTAACTGTAATTAAATTTTAGGAACATGGAGTGAGTAATGAATATGGGATGGCGAGGGAATATTAATTAGCGAAAAGTGAAATAATGGTAGGGGAAAAGAGTGGATACTGTTCATAAAATCAATTAAGTAATCCATAAAACAATTATGTATTTAATGCAAACGATCCAACACTAAGCAAATAATTGTTGTGATCTATTAAACAATTTATGTGTATAATTTAACCATTACTGTGTGTTAAACTTGTTCATTGTTCACATTCAAATTCTTAACACTTTCAATTAATCACAGTGTCATCATACTCAAAATAACATGCCTTCCAAAACACCCTGTACAAGAATTTTGTTTCCTCTCACTTCTTATTTTTAACACTTAACACAATTCCAATGAACACAGTTATTTGTATCAACTCTGTTCAACATCCAAACCATCAACCATTGTCATAAATTAATCCTTCAAATCAAACACAGACACAAGTTCTTTTAAAATCATGCCCGATTCCATTCCTCAATTCAATTTAACAATTAAATTGCAATGAAACCATATTGTTATAGAACCTGTACCCATCTCTGATACGATGCACGATATCCATAAAACACACAGTAGACAACCATGCCACAACTATCACGATTTTAAATTGCAATAATCCCGATTGGAAATTAAAACACATAGTAACAACAACCATCATTTCAACTTATACCATGCCGTAGGAAACACGCAACCCAATGCATAACTCAAAGAGCCATACTCCCAATCAAACCATAAAACCATGTTGAGTTAAAAATCCAACTGTTACAACAAAAGAGGTAGCGACTGTGTGCCCATTTCATTTCTCGATTCAACCAATTAACCATGCTGAGCTATCGATTCATCTGTTATAACAAATAATGAAGCGACTAAATACCAATAGTAAAAACCACTGTCAACGCTATTCCTTCAACTCTGTAATTAACCCGATCAACATGGATGAACCAATAATCAACCCCACTGGAAGTACTATCCAACAACTATAACAGTCAATTAGATGACCAACAGAGTGTGACTGTTGAGTTAATCAAATCGGTCTCCATACCAATGAAACAAGAAAATAGTTAAGGGTTCGTTCGATCATTGAAGCATAAGGAGAATGGAGTCGACCATATCAATAACAGGTGAGAACCCTTAAAAAAAACATGGTGGAAAAACAGGCCATATAACCATTAACATATATGACAGGGTGACAATTCACACAAGGTAGGAGAGACTATGAATAGAGGAGCAGAGGATCCTTACTGGCTAGTAATAACCCTGAGAACTCACATGGGTATAACCCTAGTGGTTTTCAAAAACCTGGATAATGTTGGTAAAAATACAAAACCATGTAATAGAAACCAACCCTAAAGAAAGCATCTTGGCATAATGGCCACCATAACCAATTGTGCAGAAACCAAAATCATACATGAGCCCACTACCAGGCAAAAACGATAGCAGTGACTCAAAGTGGTTAAAAAAATCAAACACAACAACCCCATAACACCAAAACGACTAGGTATGTGTACAATAACTATGTGGAGATGACTAGAAAGTTTGGGCCAAATGAAACCCTCCAACCAAAACCCATAAGACAAAAGAGAGCCTTTATGGCTTCCACCACACAGAATCATCAATGAAATCGTGACTTCAACTATCCAGATTTTTTCGTTTACAGTGAATACACACAACCAACCATTCCAGAGAAATATCACAAGGTTACATAGTTTCCACTCTCAAGAAAAGAATAGACAAATACATCACCGAGACAATATCTATTTCATAACCAGAGTGAGTTCATGGATGGCGGAAAAGACATACGCGTAACCAAAAATCCTTAAAAACATGAGCTTGGTCGAGAAGTTCTTTCCTTGCCTGAAAACCGGAACTTAACCACAGCGAAACACAATTGAACAATAGCCAAACTAGGGTGATGGCCAGTGGGAGAGGTATGGAGTGACGTGTAGTAAATTCACGTTGCTTCCATCCTCTACTCATTCAATTACGTAGTACGCACCAACCAACCATTCATTAATCCATGCTTCGAAACTAACATCCATTACTTTCCAAGTGCGCCACCCTATAATCACATTAACCATTTCCGAACATACCATAACACATATCAAATGTGCCTTCATATAACTCAATATATTATATAGCCACTAATATCCACTAACATTGCTAGTTAGTACTAACACCAACCTTTTTAATTTTCCAATGCATATAGTATAGCATAGTATAACATAGTTTAGTTTCTTCTCCTTAAATTTATTCCATATTTCTTTTATCTTTTGTCATGAATAACATGTGTTTTGTGCAGGTGTAACATGTAATAGAGTATGGTGCTAATAACATTGTAATAACAGTTCACATAAGCCATCATGACATGGAATTGAGATTTTAGAGTAATGAAACCCACACATACCATGCATTATCCATCTTCCATTTGTTGCAAATAGAACCAATATTTCATTGTCCATCATGTAGGACCCTATAAGCAGTGTCGAACAACAACATGGACATCAAATAATAACTAGATATGATCTGCAATATACAAGGGGGTCCCACCTACTAGTATTATATATATCATTAGCTTATAATAATAGGCTTTAGCAATACTTTGCGGGAAAAATTTTCGTTGCGATTTTTATCTACAACATGGCTGACCTCTCCACACAACAAAAGAAAGTGGATAAGGTCATGGAAGAATACTTATATATCTTCTCCTCACCTACCGGGGTACCTATGCACTGTCAGGCCAAGCACCCCATCGATATGACCCCTGACGCACCACTGCCCAATGGGCCAGTCTACCGTTGCTCTCTATTTTTGAATGAGGAGATCAAGCACAGATCCAAGAACTGCTCCACAAGTGGCACATCCATCCCAGTTCATCACCTTGCGGGAGCCCGATCGTGCTGGTATAGAAGAAAGATGGAACCTGATGTCTCTGCATTGATTATCGAGCCCTAAATAAAATCACATTCAGAAACCGGTACCCGATTCTCGAATCGACAACCTCCTTGATCAACTCACGGTGGCCAAATACGTCAGTAACATTGATCTGAAGTCTAGCTACCACCAGGTCCCGATAGAAAAAACATGTGTATGGAAGACCGCCTTCAAGTCAAAGGAAGGTCTTTTTGAATGGTTGGTCATGCCCTTTGGTTTTACAAATGCTCCAACCACTTTCATGAGGATGATAGATGATATTATGCGACCATTCACCAATACTTTTGTAGTGGTGTATCTGGATTACATCCTCATTTATAAAAAGAGTTGGGCATAACACTTGCAACATATTTAGCAGGTTCTGCACACCCCGCGACAACACCAACTCTACACCAACTTGGAAAAATGATCCTTCGACATTGACATGGTTCATTACCCGGGCTACGTCATTGATCAACATGGTGTACATGTGGATACAACCAAAATCCAAGTCATCCATGAATGGCTAGCCCCAACCACACTCACTGAGCTTCAAAGCTTCTTGGGCCTTGCCAATTTCTACCACAAGTTCATGTTGGGATTCTCCCATATTGCATGGGCCCTCAGCCAAGTAACCAGGGGTGGTGGTAAGAAAATTTGTTTTTGGGGACGGTCCCAACAACAAGCGTTCAATGATTTGAAGCAACACTTGTGCTCAACCCCAGTACTTTCACTACCAAACCTACAAAAACCCTTTGAGATCGAGACAAATGCTTCAGACTATTTTGTGGGTGTTATTCTAACTCAACATGACCACCCTATGTCCTATCATAGTGAGATACTATCAGATGTTGTTTGTAAGTACCCTACTTATGACAAAGAAATGTACTCCATTGTGAAAGCCTATCACCAGTGGAGACATTACATTCTTGGGAAGGATATAGTCATCCACATTGTTCATAAGCCACTGTAGTTCATGCAGACACAAGGAAAATTTTAGAATGACCGCCATCAGAAGTGGTCCACATACTTGCAACAATTCCACCTCAACATCAAGTATAAAACGAGAAGTACAAATTGTGTCGCTGATTGCCTCAACAGACCGCCAGTCACGACACTCACCACGGTGCTAGACTCTTGCGAAAATGAGACCTCTGGATGGCCCCAACTCTATGATATAGACCCATACTTCTCCACCACCTACCAAATGTTGGGCACAAACACAGTTGTTGCTAATTTTCATCTTTAGGATAGGTTGTTATGCCGTCTGGTCCATATCTGCGTTCCATCAAGAGAGAGAGTGAAGCTAATATGGGAAGCCCACTATAATCAGGTGGTAGGACACTTAAACATAAAAAATATAGTGGAAATTCTGCAGAAACATTTCTACTAGCCGAAACATCAACATGAGGTAAACAAGTATATTAGGTCCTGCACTACCTGTGCAATTTCCAAACTGTCCACTAAGAAACAGGGTCTGTACACTGCTATGACTACTCCTGACATGCCATGGGAATCCATCTTATTGGAATACATGTCGGGCCTCCCGTCCACTAAGCGAGGCAATGACTGTGTTTCTGTGGTTGTGGATCGTTTTTCTAAGATGGCGATTTTGGCCGCCTGCAAGAAGAGCATCATAGCAGAGGCCACTGCCAAGATCTTCTTTGAACGAGTCTCGATACATTTTGGAATCCAACAAACCATTGTCTCAGATCAGGACAGTCAATTTCTGAACACATTTTGTTCAAGCCTCTAGTCACTGCTGGACACTAAGCTCACCAAATCCACGACATTCCACCCCCAGACATATGGCCAAAACGAGGTCGTAAATCAAATTATCATGCATATCCTGCGAATGTATAATTACAAGCATCCTCGCACATGGGATGAGAGTCTCTACTATGTTCAACATAACTACAACCAAGCCCTACATAGCTCAAACAACCATAAACCCTTTTCGGTGGGGTTGGGATTCCAACCATTGGGTCCCATAGATGTTGCACTACCCATTGCGGTCACCTCGACCGACTCATCTCCTAGCCCAACTGAAGATGACAAAGACACCCGGTTCATTGAGCGGATCCAACACATCCACCAATAGGTTTAGGATATCCTACAAAATTCTAATGACAAGTACAAGCAACGCCATGATCAACACCAGGTGCCACATAAGTTTCAGGTGGGTGAAAAAGTTTGGTTTCACTTACAGAAAGAGCACCTTAAAGGACCCCATCAGAATATTCTCCCACTTTGTTATGGGCCGTACACCATCACCAAGGTTGTGGGTGATAATTCTTTCAAGCTCAACATTCCTCCTTTCCTTGGCTTGCACCCAGTGTTCAATGTGGATATCCTTCGACCGTATTTCCCACCATTATTGGAAACCTCAGAGATA